>OY723243.1:2074200-2349234 GCA_963210315.1 Rhynchopus euleeides
CGGGAACCCACCTTGTCACCCTGATTTTCCGTGTGTACCTGTAGAACCCGGCCGTACCGGGAACCTACACTGCCCTCCGATTCCTTTTTTAGGATTCCTTCTTCCTTTTTCTCATGGGAGACTCAAACACACTTGCAGCACGAAAAAAGCTCCACACATCGGGTGTCACGTGCACCCCCGGATCCTGTAGAACTGTCCCGGGCCCAATCATTGGGGCCACGTCGCCCCTGGTAAACCCATCCGCCAGCTGCCGCCCCGTCTCCACCCAGGAAATTTCCACACGTGCACCCACACTCTTCACCACCCTCAAAATAAACGCCAGCATCCTGTTGGCTTTTCCGTTTCTGCTGTGCGTGGCTTTCACACTCGCTACCACAGCCGAGTTGTCAACTTTCAGGTTTACTTGGTGTCCCGGCGCGTACTGCCGTATCCAGACTGCCGCTGCCGCCACCGCCAAGAATTCCTTCAAAAAAATATGCGCCTCTGCCGCCTCCTCTTTGAACTTGTTGTAAAAAACCATGTCGGGTGTCACCACCGCCCACATGGCCGAGGAGGCATCAGTCCAGATCTCGATGATTGGCAGGGTCACTGGTGCACTTATCCATTCGTTCCTTCGGATAATCTGACGCATTTCCCACATGTCTTGTTTCCGGGACTCACACACACTGTGGCGCTGATCCCACTTTTCCACCTTTCCTTCCACAAAAATCGCAACCTCCCGAAACACCTCCAGTACTGTGA
Source organism: Rhynchopus euleeides (assembly GCA_963210315.1). Classification (NCBI taxonomy): domain Eukaryota; phylum Euglenozoa; class Diplonemea; order Diplonemida; family Diplonemidae; genus Rhynchopus; species Rhynchopus euleeides. The sequence continues at coordinate 2,074,942 of OY723243.1, forward strand.
CGTGGAAACACAACGGGGTCCAGGAAGCAAAAAGAAACCAAATCAAACCACCACACACACCTGCCACTTCCCTCGCCGTCACGTTGTCCCGCATTAGCTCGGTCCACGCTTGGGCCATCAAAAATTTGGACACCCAGTCTGGGTCCAGACGGAATCTTGCACGCTGCAGGTCGAACTGCAGTCCGATCGCCACAAACAGCTGCGACGGACGCCCGTAGGCCGTATCCTTCTTCAGCTCGACCCCCACAAACTCACACCTTGCCCGCAGCGCGCTGTGGCGCTGCAGAACTTGTTCTTCACTGTCCCCCAGCACCAAAAAATTGTCCACCCATACCTCCCCCTCCTCAGCCGGAAGGAGTGTGCGGGCGGTGTGCTGGGCGATGCAGGGGGCCCAACTCCAGCCCATCGGCATCACCTTCATGACCATAGTCACGAACCTGCCGCGTCTATTTCCCAACTTCACACCAAAGAAAGAAGCAATGCAAGGGTCAAGGGGAAACTGGTAGAAAAAACTAGTTGCGTCCTCCTGGATGCACCAACGTGCCGCCAGCATACGCAGAGCAAAATCACGGAGCAAGGGCAATTGCATCGGGGGAGGGCGCTGCATAACAGCGTTTATCTTCTTGCCGTTGACGACAAGACGGACATCCACCCCCGAAGACTTCAAAACGGTAAACACACCCAACACCACCTTCACCGGATGTTCCGGTGACGCCATCACGTGCTGTTCCAGTAAATCTTTTTTGTGACGGAGCATCCCCTTTGAGATAGCTCGCGCCCACTTGGGGTCCTCCAGATCCACCCCGTCCCGGAACTGCGCACGAAATGTTGCAACACAGGTAAGCATTGAGATCAAGAAGGGCAAAATGGGGGGGTGGGGGAGGGACAGCAACTTTGAAAAATCAATACGGGAAAGGGAAATCCTGGCAAGGGGGAGGTTCGGACTGCGGTGGATCGGTGTCGAGTACCGTTCCGTGTGTGCTCCCGAAAACAAATCCGGGTTGCGCAGTATCGACACCTCCCCCCCGTATCTCGGCGAGATGTCTGGCCCATAGCCCCCACTGTGGGGCGGCTTGTAAAACGGGCCCAGACCCGTCCTCGCCCTCTTCCTCACCGGAGCCTCAACGACAACATTGTCGAGAGCTCCAAAGACTTCTTTGCCGCAGGCAATTCTACGACTGGCAAATACCTCAACAGGCTTTCCACCGTGGCGTGCCTTGAGATCTTTGCGATCTCGTCCAACGGCGTTCCCTGCCGCAACAGGAAAGTGCATGCACCCCTCCGCACGGAGTGCACGGTGAGCCGAGGATGCACCTTCTTCAGTGCCCTGGCAAAAACCTCCTGCGAAAAGGGAAAAAGGAGGGCGTGCGGGGGGTGCACGTTCTTCAGGTGAGACAGCAGGGCAAGGCACACAGGCGACAGGAACAGGATTGTGGTCATCCCCATCTTGAACGGGTCCGACTTCGTCCCGGACCAGTCCACCACCACCCCGTCCACACGAGGCGTCACCCGTTCCCACACCAGCCCCCTCACGTCCCCCCCACGAGCCGCCCCCGCCCACATCATCTCCAGTGCCAAGGCCAAAAGTGGAGAACGCGCCTGACGCACTGCTTCCTGCATCTCCGCAAACTCGATGGGGGGGGCCTGCTTCATGGGCTTCCTGCCCCCTGCCCGCAGAAACGACCTCTCCAGGTCCTTCAACAACGGAGGAACCGGCTTGGGCAACAAACCAACTCGGTGCAGAACCCCCTTGAGCGCCTGCAGGTACTGCAAGGCCGCCTGGGGCGACAATCCTTCCTCCTGCTTCAGCGAAAGAAAAAGCACCACGAGATGGGGAACGGGGGTCTTCCCCTCCCGTGCCTCCCATTCCTGTTGAAAAAGAAAAAACATCCTGGCCACCGAACCGTAGCTCCCCCACGTCGTGGGCGCCAGGGCCCCTCTCAGATGGCCCTCCGCAGCGGTCAGGATCCTTGCGCGGGTCGCTTTGGTTAAAGGCGGGGGTTTCCAGCGGGGGCGGCCCCGCCGGCTTTCCCCCCCTTGATCTTGCCGCCCTGCGGAAACGGGTACGGGCCCCACCCCTTGCCCCCCCGGTTGCTCCCCTGACCCCACCCAGGTCCCCACGAACGGTTCTGGGAAAGGTAGGGGGGGCGGGACGCATGGGTGAGCCGAAAAGCAGGTTTTTGGGGCCCCCCCGCTTTCACCCCGTCACTCAGGTACCCCGGGAGGAACGGGTCCGCACCACAAATACGTTCTTCCACCAACTTTGCTCTCCCCCAATCCCCCGTAGCCTCCCCTTCCAACAAAGCCTGGGCCCGGCCCATCTGCCACACCGCCAGCTGCACCCAGTCCTCCTCCGAACGGACCTGCCCAGCTTTGCGCAGGAGAAAGATCGCGTTGCGAAGGATGGCCCGCGCCTCCGACTGGGTGGCCGCGTGCGGCGCTGACCGAGACCCCTCCCCTTTTTTCAACAGAGGAGCAAGGTGGTGGTGCAGCATCACCCCAGCCCCATCCTTTTCCGTGGGCGACATCACCGCCCACGTCCGCACCTCCAACGCGTGCTTCCCCAACCCCTTCTCCTCCCCCCCCACCTTCTCTTTCTTTCTTTTTTCCCCCTCCTCCCGTAGAATCTGAACGAACCAGCCCACGCCCGTCTCAGGGGCCGGCGGAGGGGGGGCGGGAGCTCCCGGCCCCAGGATCGCGCCCCCCACCGGGGGCGGCTGCAGCCCCGCCGAGGCCGGAATCGCCGGCACCGGCGGCATCTGTCCCGCAATGCCATGCTGCGGCGGGAGCGCGGCGGAACCCAGCTGCAGCGCCTGCGGCCCCGTCCGCGGCCCGGCTGCATGCCCTGCGTGCCCCGGCGGTCCGTGCGCGTTGGCCAGCGCCTGCTGGACCAGGGGCCCAGCAGCCCCGGGAGCGTCGCCTGCAGCTCCGCCACCATGGCCTCGTGGCCCATCACGGGTGGCGGCACCGGGGACGCCTTTCCCCGCCTCCGCACCACGCGTCTCACGCTGCGGGTTTGCGGGGGGGTCACCTTCACCCCAGCCGGGGCGTCCGCGCCCGCATCGCCCGCCTCGCCTGCGTCGCCCGCGACGCTCTCGGCCTCCGCGGCGTTTGTGGCGTCCACCTCGGGCTGCTCCTCCTCCTCAGCCTCCTCCTCAGGCTCCGGCACCGCGGCAGGGGGCGGCGACTTCTTCTTCGCCGGCTTGGCGGAGCGTTTCGTCATCTCTTGGGGTGGGGGTGAAAGGGGCGTGTGGGGGTTTCTCGCGGGGGAGGTGAGCGAGAAGTGTTGTGTAAGGGCAAGCACGAGAGAAGAACCAGCAAATTCTTCGTCGATCGCGAGAACACCCCACACGCCTGCTGCGGGTGTGGTGTGTCCTGCATGATCTGCATAGCAAAGTTTCCTGCGTTGTTAGCACAACTCCAAAATAAAAATTAAAGGGTCTGTGTAGCAGCCTAGCTCTCGCAGCGCCTGTGATCAGGCATGTAGCTTGGGGGGTCCAGCTGGTCTCAAGACCAGCAGTTGCCTATGTTGCTGGTCTGGGGGCAGGGCCTAATCTAAGGGGGGTCGGGGGGGGTCAAAGACCCCCCCCGCAGTTTGGGCCCCCCCTGGGGGACCCCCCCCGGGGGGTCACTTTTAGCGGGGGCGGGGGGGGATTTCCCTGGGGACCAGTAGGAATGGGGTCTCCTGGCTGGGGAGCATGTTCAGCCCGGTGCAGAGCCGCCTTGAGTCTAAGAGCTGTCTGTCAAGTTCGTGCAGCAAGTCGTTGACACGTGCAAGGAACAGATGCTCACTACCGTGGCCTCCGGCGGCTGGGGGGCTCCGCCCCCCAGACCCCCCCTGTAGCGTGTGCCTGTCTCGCAAGTCCTTGAGCGTATGCGAGTGGCCATCTCCGCGTAGTCTCGGGCGCGCGAAGCGCGCCCGAGAAATTTGCACCTGGGGTGAAAAAAAATTTGGGCCCACAAAAGTGCGAGACCCCCCCCGAGTCCCAAAATCCAGAATCCTAGATTAAACCCTGTCTGGGGGGGGGAAAAAAAAGTATAAATCCGGGAACAGGCGTGTATCTATTTCACGGAATGAAAATAGGAATTTGGGGGAAAAATATTTTTTGCACTATTTTTTTTTGCACCTTTTTCCTTTGGATTTTATTGTGACCCTACTTGGTATTGGCATAAAATTTTTATGTTCCCGGTCTTGGAGGTGCTCAAACATTCAAAAGAACACATTTTCCGTGGCCAAAAAATTTTTTGCACCCGGAGGCAGGGCTGTTCCTAACTGGGGGGCTTGTTCCCCACTTTCAGGATTCTGAACTTTTTTTCTAAGAATTTTTGTAAGGGGGAAAAAAGTTTTTTTCTAAGAATTTTGTTAGGGGATTTTTTTTCTAAGGTTGTTTCGCAGAGGAAAAAACGTTTTCTAAGTTTTCCCCAGTCGACAGGGCGCGCACAAGGATGGAAGGGAAGTCTGTCCCCCGTACCGTTCGCCTTGCTGGCCAACTGGAGAGCCAGACGTTCACTACCGTGGCCTCCGGCGGCTGGGGGGCTCCGCCCCCCAGACCCCCCTGTGGCATACGTCTCGTACTCAAGTCCTTCGAATCCCATCAGGTCGGGGTCCAACCACTCCAGTCGCCTCTGAGGACGCAGCCAACTCGCACAGAATCTGTACGCCCACACGAACAGATGTTCGCTACCGTGGCCTCCGGCGGCTGGGGGGCTCCGCCCCCCAGACCCCCCATGTAGCGTGTGCCCGTCCATCTATCTCACTTCCCCGGGTACAGTGCAGCGTAGGAGGTCAGCACCACATCCATGAAGCGCTTCTTCGAAGCCTGACTGACATCGGACAGGAGGTCGGGCTTCCCCACCTGGGAGGTACACTTGCCGCGTTCGCGACATGCGTGACACGCAACACGCTACCTGAAACGTGAGTGTGCCTTGCTAACACGAGCATTTCAACGGTCTGCCGACGACCGTTCCCCAAACCAGTAAACCAGCAGTTTTGGAAAATCGGAGAGATCACCCTACTGTGCTGAATATGGTGCGCACCACTGCAAAAATCCCCGGGAGCTTTTGGGCTTTCAGACCTGAAGGGGCCAGCAGGTGGGTGGCGTCGGGGAGTGGCAGCTTTGTAACTGTCCTCCAGCTGCTGGCATGTCCAGCCCTGCGAGAGTGCCAAGGTGTATTGAGTCCCTGCGGAGCACAACCCCCGATGAGAACGAGTGCCAGATGATCCTCATTCATTTTCAGCTGTAACGCGCATGAGGGGCACTCTCTGCCGCAAGCATCTCTGGGCATCACCCGAGAGCTGTCACATGATGACGCGGAGAGAAATCAGAGAAAAAGTCCCGCCTGACGGGCACGCGCCTGGAAACTGTGGGGGGGCGAGCAAAAAATCCCTTGTAAAAATTCTTAGAAAAAACCTGGTTCCCCGACCCAAAAAACCCGGAAAAAGGGCTCGTTCCCCGCCCAGGCCTGCCCGGAGGTGGGGATGGGGGTGGTGGTCACTACTTTTTTGCACCATTTTGCTTTGGGTTTTATTGTGACCCTACTTGGCATTGGCAGAATTCTTTTATGTTCCCGGTCTTGGATGTGCTCAAACAGTCAAAAGAACACATTTTCCGGGTGCAAAAAAATGTTGCACCTGGGGGGTGGAGAGGGGGGTCGGAGGGCGGTGGTGTGAGAGGCTTGCTCTCGAGCTCAAACCAACAGATGTTCACTACCGTGGCCTCCGGCGGCTGGGGGGCTCCGCCCCCCAGACCCCCCTGTGGCGTGTCTTTGCGCGACAATTTATCGTCCCCCCATGCGACATGTGCTATCTGTCAGTTGTGTTGTACTTGAGCGTATGCGACTATGGAGCCAGGCCAACAGACGTTCGCTACCGTGGCCTCCGGCGGCTGGGGGGCTCCGCCCCCCACACCCCCCTGTGGCATGTGCCTGGTCTTGGAGCCAAGCCCTTGCGCGTACGGGGCTGCGGCATGTCGGTTCCAGCACCCTCGCGGGAGGCTGGGCCCGAGCACTGATCTCTAAGAGACGAACCACCTTGCGAATGCGATCGGGTTTGCGGGCTTGCGGCCATGACATCTCGAAAGGGTCGTCGTGGGCCCGTGATCATGTTTCGGGTTCGACTTGGTGGGCATCCGTGGCGATTCGCGGAACCACGTGTATGTGTGCGAGGAAGCAAAGAGATAACACACCAGGAGCCACGCAGCACCAGGTCGACCTGGATCTGATCGAGCTCAGGGGGAAGGAAGCACAGTCACCAAAGTGATATCACCGCCGGCCTCAACCACCAAACTGCAACCGCAGAAGTTCCGCTATTCTCACAAGGGAAGGCGCCCTGGGATGTAGCAGTGATTTGTGTGCAGCGCCATCAAGTGACACTGACCGCCTTGAACAGAGAGGTAGTGTACAGATGGCGAGCAGTGGGAGGGCGTGCTGTGTCCTTCCACTTCCCCATCTACCTCCATTCGTTCACCGTTGTTGATAGCGATTTTTTCGCCATTTTTTCGAATCGTATGCATCGGTCAGGCCGAGTGAATCAAAATAGCGCAAAAATCACACCAAAATCTGTGTCTGAGGCACAGAAATCGTGCAAAAAAGCACCCAAAAAAAGTGCAAAAAAACCAAAATAGGATTTCGAAAATTGGCCAAAATACCCCCAAAATAGAGCCACACCTGTCCGGGAAACCCCAGAATTTTTTTTTGGTGGGGGGGTTTTCCCTCACACCAGGCCGAAGATGTACCCTGCAGCAGGCCCGAACCACGAGGATTTCGGCTCCCGATGACTGCTTCCCGCGCAGGACTGGGTTCCGACCTGATGTCGGAGAGATCCACACCGTGTTCAGCCCGGAAGGAACATATGTTCACTACCGTGGCCTCCGGCGGCTGGGGGGCTCCGCCCCCCAGACCCCCCTGTGGCTTGTGCTTGTCAATATGCGACTGTGGGGTTCTTCGCTACCGTCAAGTTTTCGTCAAAGTTCGGCGATTTCTCATACGCATACACATAGGAAATGCACCAGCACACCGTTTCGGCACCGTAGCGAAGACCCACGGTGGCGCTGTCTACTCCGTGCCTCCGGACGCGCCCCGGAGAACCCGGTGTCGGTCAGGACGGGATTTTGGGGGAAGCGCTGGAAAATACCCCAGACCAGCAGAACCAGCAAAAATCTGAAAATCCAATTTCAAGCTACGTGCCTGCCTGTGATTGTCGACACCAAAAAAAAATTAAATGAGGGCACTGCCTCAGGATGGCTGTCTTAAGTTTCGGTATTTGTGGAGGACCGCACTCTTCTTCACTGCTGTTCGTCAGCTGACATGATTGAGGGTGTGATATGGGGTGGGGGGTGTGATGCACAGCTTTTTGGAGGTGTGAAACCCAACAGCATGCCAAGGCGTCCTCTTTCAAAGTCCTGCCAAGGACGGACAAGCAAGACGCCACCGTTGCTCAACCCGGGTATTTCGAGAGAACACCTCCTGAAATACCGGAAAAATAGTTGCCTCTTTCCTCAGGGGGGTTGGGGTGGTGTGATCAGGTGAAGGGCGCTTTGTGCGCTGACTGCTGAGTGTTCGACACAGATATCACATGTCTGTCTGTCTACCGGGTCGTGCCCGGTTACCCAGGGACCCGCCCTGCAAGCTGAACCACCATGATTCAACATGTTTTGTAAGTCTTCGATTGGCGCACACACGGTGGGATCTTGCCCCACCAAGCAAAAAAAAATGGGATCTTGTAAATTTTACATGTATAACTACAAGTATATACATGTATTATACATCAGTCCTATTCGTGGTCATTTACCCCCCCCCCCTTTGGGTCGCCTGACCGGAAATTTTGGGAAAAGGGGGGTAATATAAGGGGGGGGGTAAATTACGGGTCAAGGGGGGGGGGTAAATTACCATGTTCTGGGGTGGCCGGTTTTTTTGGTAGGCCACAGGGGGGTGAGAGGGCGCCCAGGGCCTGTGGGTGACCTACCCTGACCTCACCCAGGCCCTCGGGCACTTCGTTCGGTATGATTGGTCCTGTCACATGCGTGCGGTGGGGTGTGTGGTGCCTACCTCACGGCCAATTACCCTCCCCTGGCGGCAAAGAGGGGGTAAATTACCCCCCTTCTGACTGGGTAGTGGGGGTAACTGGGGGGTAATTTACACCCCCTTCCAGGCAAAGGGGGGTATATGTGCCACCCCTTTGCCCGGGGAGGGGGTAAATTACCCCCCTGGCCCTCCCCAGTCAAGGGGGGGTAAATTGCCCCCGCCCGTACTGGGGGGTAATTTACCCCCTTCTCCGGTGGTGGGTAGGGGGGTAAATTACCCCCCTCTCCAGTACAAGGGGGCAAATTTACCCTCCCTACGGGTAAAGGGGTGGCAACTACCCCTTTGGCCTGGGAGGGGGTACATTACCCCCCCAGTAAGAGCGGGAACAAATTACCCCCCTTTGCTGGGGAGGGCCAGTGGGGTAATTTACCCCCCTTAGCCTGGTGGGGGGTCAATTTACCCCCTCTTACCAGGTCGGGGGGGTAATTTACCCCCCTACCAGGCAAAGGGGGTGGTAAATTACCCCCCCACCACCCAGTGGAGGGGGTAAATTTACCCCCCGACCAGCCAAAAAATGGGTATTTTCCGCCCACCCCCCCAGCCAAAGGGGGGGGGTAAATTACCAAGTTTCTGAGGCCTGGACCCAAAATTTCCGAAAAAGGGGGTAATATAAGGGGGGGGGGTAAATTTTGGGGGGGGGTAAATTACCACGAATAGGACTGATGTATAATACTTGCATGTCAACTATTATACATGTATAATACATGTATATGCCTGAAATATACATGTAAAATACATGTATATCAAGTAAAAACCCCACTCTCGTCACCAGGGGAACACAACTGACACATCACACACACAATGTCCCACGCTGCCTCTGTCCCCCTGCACCCCTCCTCGACGGGGTTCCCTGGGGAGGCGTCGGCTAAGCCGGCGCCGAGCGAAGCTGCAGGGAAGAGGCACAAGTGGGTGCTGAGGGAAAAGGAGTGGAGTGCCGACGTCAGGCACTCAACCGACGAGCTGGCCGCCAAGGGCGGCGTAATGCTGTGCGCCAAAGGCGACGCACAGCGCCTGATCGCGAGGTGCAGGGAGCACCCGCCGCCGGGACCGGCGGCAATCCTGACCGTCGAGGCGACGGAGGGGGGGAAGGGGCGCAGCCGCGTCCTCTCCCTCCTGGTCGAGCGCGACGGCGAGACCCGGGGGCTGCGGCGGCACCTGCTGCAGCTCCACAGTGACCCCGTACACTACGGGGCCAGCAGCAGCCCGGGCCTGAAAGCCCCCAAGGGCAGCCGGGAGTGGGTGGTGATGGAAGCACCGCCAGCCACCCCCCTCACACACACACACATCCGCACCTGGCTGCGGGCCCACGGCGCGGAGCCGGACGCGGTCATCGCGATGACCGGCACCACCTGGGCCCGCCGCTTCAAGGTGGGTGTGGACAGTCGACAGGTCAAGGACCTGCTGCGTGCGAGCGGCGAGAGCGACATCTTCTGCCGCCCCCACTTCCACACCACCACACACCCCGACACAGTCGTGCGCCTGCCGCCCGACACCACCATCCAGCAGGCACAGGAGAAGGCGAGCCGGCTGAGCGGAAGGGTCGTCCTTGTCAAGGGCGGCCTCGGCATCGCAGTGCCGAACACCGCCGGGCACCACGCCACGGCAGCAGTCGTCGGCGACGAAGCTGCAACCCCCCTGCAGGGGAAATATGTGCTGGAGGGGCTGCCCCCGGAGTACACCGCCCGCTGCACCCGGGACCTGCTGGAGGAGATGGGCTGGCAGGCGCGCATCCTGGCGTCAACCAGGGTGCCGAACGGGCGGGCAGTCCTGCTGCGCGCCCCCACCACCCCCCAGAAACTCGGCGCGTACTGCGTCGACAACAACACCTACCTGGTGTTGCGGCGGTACCGCGAACCCGAGGACTTGGGGCTCTTCCCCCGCCGGCGGAGGCCAAAGCGCACCAAGCCCCCACCGGAGCCGACCCCACCACCCGCAGCACCGGAGCAGCCGAAGGGAGGAGTGCCGGGGAGTGAGCTGGCGAGTAAGAAGACAAAGAAGAAGACGAAGAAGAAGGGGGCCACGACCGACGCTGAGATGAAGGACAGCGGCCCCCCCCACGCCACCACCACTACCACCGACCCCGCCGCCGCCGCCGCAGCAGCAGCCGCCGCCGCCGCCGCCGCCACCAACCTCGCCAGGGTGCAAGCCCTCCTCGAGCAGGCGGAACAGCGTGCTGCCGAGGCAGAGCGGCGGGCAGCCGCTGCAGAGGAGCGGGCCGCGAACCAGGAGAGACAGTTCGCGGCCGCCCTGCAGGCAATGCAGGCCCGCCTGCAGCACCTGGAGGCGGCAGCACATCCGCAGTCAAAACCGAAGAAGACCACCAAGCCGGGCACCAGCTCCCCCTCCCGAAAGACCGAGCCGGCCGCCACCACCCCAAACCGGGGGACCAAGGGCTCACCCCCGAAGTCCGCCTCCCCGGCCAGAACCCACACGGGGCTAACCCCCAAGAAGAAGAGCCGGGCACTCTCTCCGTCCCGGACCGCAACCCTGCGCACAAAGCACCCGAAGGAGCGGTTGCACAAACGTCAGTGCGAAGAGGTCCTCTTCAACTGACGGGGAGGCCCGCCATCTCCAGGCCTGCAGCGCCACATCTACGAGACCGGGCGTGACCTCCTCCTCAGGGCGGGTGACATCGAGCAGAACCCTGGCCCGGCGCAGCACCTCAAGTGCCTGACCTGGAACTGCAACGGACTCACCGAGGCAAAAAGGGCGGAGCTCCAGCACCACCTCGCAACCCAGCGGTATGACGTAGTGCATCTGCAGGAACTCCGAGCAGCACAGGGGGGGGACCCCAAGTTCCCGGGCTACTCCGTCTTTCTCCGACGCCGCACCCAGAAGCGCTGTAAGGGGACGCTCACCTCCGGAGGCGGGATCGCAACCCTAGTGCGGGAGGACCTACACGCGACTCTTATTGCCACCGCACCAAACGCCAGTGTGACCGAGACCCTCACGGTGCGCGTCACGGGGCCAGAAAGCGCTATCACCTTCACCAATGTATACCGCCCCTCGGGAGTCGGCACTAGCAACGACCCACGCCGCGACGACTTCTCTACATCCCTGCTACCACACACGCCGGAGTCCATCATCGCCGGCGACTTCAACATCCACAACCGTGCCTGGGATAAACATGCGCGCTGCGACGACAAGGGAACAGACCTGTACCACTGGTCCCTCCTCAACGGCATGTCGCTGTGCAACGACCCTGACCACCCCACACGCATGCGCCGCGACTCCAAGTCCTCGCCGGACATTGTCTTCGCCCACTACGAGCTGGGGGAGGTCACCTGGAATACCCTAGACCAGTGGCAGTCCGATCACTTCGCCATACAATACACCGTCCCCTTTGCACGAACGCCAGCTGCAGCCACACACCCGGCAGCTAAAGCCCGCCAACTATGGAACTGGGCAGCGGCAGACTGGCCCGCATTCACTGAGGAGCTGGAACGGCTGTCACGCAAAGTGACGAAGTGGAATGACCCGAAGGAATCCTTCCACAAGTGGCTGGGACTGGTACGCACGGTCGCAGCCAAACACATCCCGACGAAGCGAAGCTCTCGCCCCCGCAAGCGGTGGTTCACAAGCAAGGTGAAACGTGCGATACGGGCGCGGAACGAGGAATCGCGCAGACACGCCCAGACCGCACACCTGTCCCAGGACGACTACGACAAGCTGGACAAGCTGACCACCGACGCCACCAACGCCGTCCTCGAAGCAAAGCGCACAACCTGGGAAACCAGGTGCCAGGCCGCGAGCACCAGCAGCGACCTCGGCGCCACCTTCCGGCTTGTGCGAGAACTCGACGGCCGCAAAATCCAACAGGCTGCCTTCCCACTTGTCGACGGAGGGGTCCCGGTGACCGACCCCAAAGCTAAGGCGGACCTCCTCTGCAGCCACTACGCCAAGATCAGCGAAGGAAGCGACCAACAGCCACAAGCAGCACACACCCCGCAGCATGCGAATGACCAGACACCCCCCGAGCTCTCAGCTGCCGAAGACGACTTCTCCAAAGAGGAGCTGAACGCGGCTCTATCCGAACTGCAGGAGCGGAAATCCCCAGGGCCTGACGACCTCAACAACGAGCTGCTGATGCATCTGGGCCCCCAGGCACGGCAGGGACTCCTGCATGTGCTCAACCTGTCGTGGAACAGCGGCATCCTCCCCGACGCGTGGACACGAGCAGTCATCATCCCGATCCTGAAACCGGGGAAGCCAGCAACGGCAGCGTCCTCGTACCGACCAATCGCGCTCACCAGCACAGCGTGCAAGGTGCTAGAAAAAATGGTGAAGAGGCGCATGGAGCAGCTCATGCTCGACGACGCCTACCCACAGGTGGAGGGGCACTGCGCGAACCAGGCAGGGTTCCAGCGGCTGAGATCGACAACCGACCAACTAGCCTACATCACCCAAACAGCGACGGACGCCCTCTCCTCCGGAAAGGCAGCTGTCACCCTGTACTTCGACCTCGAGAAAGCCTTCGACAAGGTCAGCAAGCACGCAGTCATCAACAGTGTCAGACGGAAGGGCTTCCCCCCGAAATTCACCAGATGGCTACACAACTACCTCAGCAACCGCCGAGCCGCCGCACAGGTGCACGGGGTAAGAAGCGACTACTACGACTTCAACAACGGGGTCCCGCAGGGAACAGTGCTCTCGCCCCTGCTCTTCAACTGCGTGATGGACGATGTATCTCGAGCCATCACCGCCTCCCCTAACATCCACCCAGCGGTGTTCGCAGATGACATCGCAGTACTCGTCGTCGGGGACAACTACACTGAAGCCCTAAGCACCGCACAGGGCGTCATATCCACACTCGCCGCCGAAATCCCACTCCACGGGCTGCAGCTCTCCCCCAGTAAATGCTGCTACACGCTGATGGGAACGACGCCCGCAGCGTTGGGCGAGCACAGACGCATGGAGCTCCCAGACGGCACCCCCCTCCAGCACGAATCGACAGCGAAGTACCTCGGGGTCTACATCGATGCCTGCCACACGATGACAGACCACGTCGACCACGTCGTGACCACCTGCATGCGACGCCTGAGCATTCTGCGTATGTTGGCAGGCACTGACTGGGGCTCAAGTGGAGACACGCTGCGCCAGGCCTACCTGACATATGTCTACCCCATCCTGATGTACGCCGCCAGCGTCTACACCCCTGGCCTGTCCACGAAGAACCTCAAACGCCTGCGAGATGTCCACCGCATGGCAGCCCTGATCATCACGGGCTGTATGAAGAACACCAGCACGGCAAAGCTCCTCTGGGAATCACACCTGCGAGACCTCGACCTCGACTTCAAGGTCGCGGTGTGCACAGACCACGAACGCTTCCGCCGCGTGCCCCACTCCCCAGGATACCGGGCGCAACTAAACACCGGGAACACGGGAGGCAGCTGGCTACATCAGGCACGGAGTCTGGTGAAATCCTCGAAGGTCGACGGGCGCACCCCCCTGCTGGCCCCCCTGCATGCAGCACACCCCATCCCCCCCTGGGAATGGAACCTGGTGCTGCCACGAGTACACATCCTGGCGACGCTGCCGGGGCTCACCGCCCCAAAGGCCGCCACCCCGAAAGACACCCTCCGGGACCTGGCAGAGCAGACCATCCAGGCCCTCCCGACATGCGCCTGGCATGTGTACACCGACGGGTCAGTCTCCAACTCCACATCGCGGCAACAGCAGGGCGGCGCAGGAGCAGCGGTGTACAGCATGCCGGAGGGCCGCCTCAGGAAAAAGCTCGCCTGGCCGGCAGGACTCCGCTGCATCAGCTACCAGGCGGAGCTGGTGGCCATCAGAGAATCCCTCGCTCACCTATGCACCCTGGTATCCCCAGGCGAAACGATCGCCATCCTCACAGACTCGCAGAGCGCACTGAACGCGCTGCTGAGCGGCCCGCAGCGAGCGAGAGGATCCACCGAATGGGACATCTGGAGGTGGTTGAACGAGCTCGCCCAAACCCACGATGTCACCACCCACCTCCGCTACATCCCGTCACACGTTGGGGTAGCAGGGAACGAACTCGCTGACAAACAGGCGCAAATCGGTGCCTTCCGGCCGCAGATGGAACCGGTTAGCCTCGCGTCGGCTCGTGTCGTCCTCCGCCGACACATCTACAACGACGCAACGGTGCCCCGCACGGACAGCGTGTACGCGTACCGTTCGGGAATCGGGGAGACGCGACTGCAACGCCCCGACCTCCGCATGGAGGGACTCACCCGCTTAGGGGAAACCACCATCCGCCGACTCCGGGCCGACCACCACCGCCTGGTCTACGACCACGACATCCCGGGCACGGCACAACCACCTTGCCAACCCTGCCTGAAGCATGCGCCGGGCCACCCCCCGCCTGGGGTCTCACTGAAGCACCTCTTCTTCGGCTGCCCCGCGACAGCGTCGGCCCGACACCACCTCACAGCCACAAACGTGCACAACCTGCTGTTGCACAACTGCAAGGAGGCGCTGCGCTACCTGGCCGAGGCAGGGGTAACGGAGCACGGCGAGAAGGACTACCTGAACGCGTGAACCAAATAACATCATCAGAGAACAAGGGCTTCGGCCCGACCTCCCAGCACCCCCCCCCCCCATCCCAGCCCCACGTCACTTTCCACAGGCCGCCAGGCGCGTCAGCGTCGGCGACCGCCCGCCCCCAGTCTGAGAGGCATCAGCCGAATCTCGGTGGAGGCGGGCACAAAACAAAAGGGAGAGTCGTCACTGTGCATATCAGCACGGTCCCGCCCTCTGTGCCAGACCAACACACCACCAAAGGAAAAGAGGAAGAGGCGACGTAAGGCAATGCCTCCGTGCGGCCAGGAGAACACGAAATAGCGACCCCCTCAACGGGGAATGCTACGAGCACGGCCAAAAATCGTTCAAATCGTTCAAAAATACAAGTACCGTAAACGGAAAAAGGGTGGACCGTAAAAATGTTCCAAGTTCCCAAAAAAAGGCCAAACGTTCCATCTTTTTTACGGTCCACTATTTATTGGGACTGCATATGGAAAAGACAATGCGATTTTCGCCCGCGGGCTGGTGGGTTGCGGGGCGCGGACTGCGGCCTCCACGCCGCAGACTCCCGCACGTAGGCCTCCCGACCTCCCAGCTTTGGACCCTCCCTCCACCACCGCAACCAACACCAGCAAGAGAAGCAAGTCCTCCCTGCGTGTGGAAAGGGCACGATCACCACCACTCACCTCGAGACTCACCCACCACCACACCTCGAGAAGTGTAGTACCATGCAAGGAGCGTTCCGGTAGAAGTAAAAGTAGAACCTGATGCACGAGCCCACAAAAGCAGCCACAGTACGGCAGGGCGCGCAGACAGAAGCTGAGACCACCGGGCTCCCTCCAGATGTAAATTCGTGAATCAGTGCCCGGAAAATTCAGGGAAATCGTACTCCTTTAGTGTAGTACACCCTGCAGTAACTGTGGGAGAACAGTTCCCGGACGATGGTGAGCGCACACTCTGTGCTGAGGCTCTGTGGTGTTAATCCTGCAGCTTCAGTCGTACGATTTCCTTGGTTCCTTCGCGACTTCGTCACGAAGGAACTCGTAAAAAAAACCGCCAAGTCCACTATCCCAACCGTAAAATAGGTGGACCGTAAAAATGTTCCAAGTTCCGGAAAAATCCCATTTGTTCCATCTTTTTTACGGTCCACCTATAGTACGGTTCACCTTTATTACGGTCCACAATATTTCCGTTTACGGTATAATACTTGCATGTCAACTATTATACATGTATTTTTACTTGATATACATGTATTTTACATGTATATTTCAGGCATTTACATGTATTTTACATGTATACCGTATACGTAAATATTATGGAACGTAAATATTATGGAACGTAAATATTATGGAACGGGCCCATTTTTGGCCGGTCCGTTCCATAATATTTACGTTCCAAAATATTTACAGGGCCAGTTGGGGACTCGGTGGTGATGACGGCTTGCGTCAGGAATCTCGCGAAAAGTGCACGAGTAGGTCCCGTCAGGGACTCTGCATGCCGTCCGATCACCTGGTCCAAGTCCCCGAGTCGCAGAAAGCCCTGTAAATATTATGGAACGAAAAAATCTGGAACGCCAACCCACCAGCGTTCCATAATATTTACGTTCCATAATATTTACGTTCCATAATATTTACGTTCCAAAATATTTACGTATACGGTAATACTTGTCATGCAAGTATTATACATGTAAAATACTTGCATGACAAGTAAAATACATGTATAATACTTGCATGACAAGTAAAATACTTGCATGCAAGTAAAATACATGTATTTTACTTGCATGCAAGTATTTTACATGTATAATACTTGCATGACAAGTATTATACATGTAAAATACATGTAAATGCCTGAAATATACATGTAAAATACATGTATATCAAGCAAAAATACATGTATAATAGTTGACATGCAAGTATTGTACATGTACCGTATACGTAAATATTTTGGAACGTAAATATTTTGGAACGCTGGTGGGTTGGCGTTCCAGATTTTTTTCGTTCCATAATATTTACAGGGCTTTCTGCGACTCGGGGACTTGGACCAGGTGATCGGACGGCATACAGAGTCCCTGACGGGACCTACTCGTGCACTTTTCGCGCGATTCCTGACGCAAGCCGTCCTCACCACCGAGTCCCCAACTGGCCCTGTAAATATTATGGAACGTAAATATTATGGAACGGACCGGCCAAAAATGGGCCCGTTCCATAATATTTACGTTCCATAATATTTACGTATACGGTATTTTTACTTGATATACATGTATTTTACATGTATTTTTCAGGCATATACATGTATTATACATGTATAATAGTTGACATGCAAGTATTATACATGTATAATACATGTATTATACTTGTAGTTATACATGTAAAATTTACAAGATCCCACCGTGCACCACACGACGCGGTCTCCACCTTTCCGGGTACCCGGGAGGTCCCGGTTACCGGCCCGGGTACCCGGCGGATACCCGGGTACCCGGGCCGGATACCCAGCCGGGTACCCGGCCGGATACCCCGGGTAGTTGGCCGCCCACCCACGACGGGAGGAAAAAAGAGTGAACGGGCAGCATGCCGTTCCTCTTTTTCCCCCCGTGAGGGTGGGCCCCCCCCTGCCAGGCAAGGTGAAAAAATGAAGAAACGGGCAGCATGCCGTTCTACATTTTCCCTTGCAAGGCAGGGAGGGCGCCCCCCATGCCAGACAGCAGCCACCCCTGGAGGGGCAACAACTGACGGGCCTGGGGGAACGAGGTGGGTCTGGACCCGACACCGCCACCACACGCGCAGTGCACCTTTCGGATACACTGTCGTGAGTGGGGTGTGGGCAGTTCCCCTATCCTGTGAGCTCCTTTCGGACGAAGAGGTGCAGCGGTTATCTGCAACCTTCGTCCTGGACTTGCCTCGGGGGGAACGCCACGGTTTACCGCGGGTCCCGACGAGGGCACTCAGGCAGGATCTTCACGCCACCCCGCACCGAGGTCCCTTCTCACGCGGCGTGTCTCCCAGGTTCATGGCGGCGTCATCAGGTCAGGCTTTGTAGTCTCTACACCATCAGTAATAAGGGAAATCCTAAAACCATACATGAAATCCACCTTTTGGGCCGCTGGTGTACGAGGCTTGTTCCTCCAATTGAATCATGTTTGCTGTGTCAGGCAATATCAATACAGCCGCTGAAAGAAGTCGAGGTGTTGTGGATCTGCTGCTCACAGGAAGGATTCAGGGTGGATTACAAGACTGACCACCCTCTTTCCTTTGTCAAGTACCCTGTAAAACATCAGAACACCAAGTATCTTTCAACACTACATGTTCAAGAGTGGAATCAGTGGAATCGGAAGGGGTCACCTACCACACGGACACAGTTCCCGCGACTAATAAATGCCGAGAGTTCCGGTGTCCGACCACCTGGTATTACTTGGCTCCATCCACCCAGTCATTACGAGGGGGCGTCCCTTGAAGCCAGTTCCGCAGAACTCAGACCCCCCTTAAAACCAATGTCCTGTGTAGACAACTACTTAGCCTGCCTGATGACGACACCAATTCGCTGGGAGAGACGCCGCGGTCCAGGACCCCAATGGGGATGACGTGGCATTGTTTGACCGAATCGGTTGTGTAAGTGTGTAGCCCCCTCCGCCCTCTGTCCCTCCCCCCAGGGTGGTGTGTGGAGGCGAGAAGCGCAAACAGCAGCAATGCAGGCATAGCAAAAAGTGGATCCCTGCAGGTAGACCCTCGGGGTACATCCCTATCATCGGGTCACCTGAAATTTCCCAATTTGAAAATCTGCAACAAGGCAACACGGGATGGGATGGGGCACATGACCTGCACAGGGGTGGGGGGCAGAGGGCAGGGGGTGGGGTTGTGGTTGGGGTCATGGCATTTGATTACTTGAGCTTTATTGCTCGAATTTCGCACAAGAAACCTCCTCACTTGGCCGATTTTCTCCCACAACAAGGTCCGGCTTCCACAACTCGGATTTGGAGTTGTGTAAGCCGGAGCAAACCTCATTTGCTTGATTTTTGGGGTCACATGAGTGAGAATTCGGGGCGAAACGTCGCGATTTTCTCACGACTGCCTTCGAAAATGGACAGTTCCAGACCACCAGGACCCGATTATGGGCCCAGACAAGTTTGGGTCAATAGTTTGGGCGAAATTTCGCCAAGGCCAAAAAACAGCTATTTTCCGGAAATTCCGGGACCCGTTTTAACGCGTTTTAGGGCCCAAAATAGGCTCAAAACTCAAAAATTCCTTCGAAATCGGGCTCAAACGTCCAAAATAGGACCCCCCCGAAAAAAATTTTGAAAAGGGTCCCCCTATACACTCTGGGTTATGGACAATAATTCACGGGTTCCCGGGCCGGGTACCCGGATCCGGGTACCCGCCCGGGTACCCGGCCGGATACCGGGCCGGATACCGGGATCCGGGTACCCGGATCCCGGTATCCGGTGGTATCCGGGGGGTACCCCCGGGTACCCGGCGGACCACCCGGCCGGGTACCCGGAGGCGGGAACCCGGGTACCCGGCCGGGTACCCGCCGGGAGGTGAAGACCGCGTCGTGCATGTCAGGAAGGGGGGGGGGGTGATGCGCAGCCTCTTCACACGGTGGACTCCCACACGTCAGGGTGCACCTTTTTGGGATATCGGAATATCGGGGGTCTGGCGAGGTCCGACCCCCGCGAGCGGGGGTCGTCTGGGCACCAAAAATAGCAGGGCAGACCCCCGCTCCAGGGGGTGGGAGTCCACCGTGCACTCAAGACGCAGAGTCGAACAGATTGTTCGATGATGGCACGACGCACTCTACCCTACACACTATACACCCTTGACAGCAGGTGATGTGGCAATATTCACCTGGGGCGCCTTAGCTCAGAAAAGTGGGCGCCCCTGGCAAGATGGGTGAACGGAAAGAAACCCCCGACACATTCATTGTTTGATGCAAAGCGAACCATTTTTTTCTTTGCGAATTGTTGCCGAAAGAAAGAGTGGGGGGGGCGAGCCGGGTTGGGTTTGGCGGGAAAAAATCCAAACTCCGGCCGTTCACAATACAACGGTAGGTAGCGCGTCATCCTAGCTCGTGATTGCCGATGCCAGCAGAGAATTGAATCGCTCAGGATTCAACCATAGTTGGACTACCAGTCGTGGTCGTATGGGTCGCCAAGCTAAACAAAACAACAGCACGGGAGGGCGTCCGTGGGTGTGGGGAAAGACACACGGGCCAGTAATCTGTGCGAAAAGACACCTGCTCGCAAAATCCGATACACATACACACACACACGCAAAGTGGGCCAGTGATCCGCGCCAGGGTCCACCCGCGCAACACGTGGTCACCACACGTCAGTTCGCTCGATACCCACCCCACCGCCCCCCTCCCCTCGCCCTGCCTTGCCGTGGCTGTGTCTGCTGTGTCCCACCCGTACCCTGCCAACACCATCCCCTGCAGGCACACCCCTACCTTACCCCGGCATTTCAGGCAGCCGGGTACTGTGGGTGCCACTCCACGCCAGCATCCGCGATGCGGCGGGCGACTGCAAGTGCGTTGTCTGGGTGGAGCACTGCCGCGGCTGCGGCACTGCAGGCCGTGTGGCCCTCACAGGCAGTGGTGGGTGTGAGGGGCGCTGCGGCGCCTCTGCAGGCACAACGACGGCATGCTCGTCACCGGCTTACGCAGGAGGAGATTGAAACCGTTGAGAATGCGCTTGCCATCAAGGAGGCCGTGGAGCAGTATGAGCTGGACCTCAACAGCGAGATACGAGGTGAGGAGCGCGACGAGGTGATTCTGTATGAACCCAAGCCATTGTTCTTTGAGGAGAAGCTGCACGATGGTGCGATGCTGATGCGGGACTTCATTCATGCGGCCATGTGGGGCATCCCGAATCGGTTCAGGAGTTCTCTTGGGTTCCTCCAGAGGGGTCGCCTGCAGGAGCTGAAGCAGATGGTGGACAAGATGTACGATTCAGATTTCTCCACCATGTCCGCAGGCGAGTTCGGCAGCATGTTGATTCAGTTGAAGAACCAGCCGATGCTGCGGCCCAAGATTCCATCCATCCTGAACCCGGAGTTCGCACGCACGATACTCAACTACATGCTGAAGCAGATGCGGAAGCTGGGGATGAAGCGCCTGATTATCTACGAGGCTTGGGGGATGAACGGGCAGACGGCGCTTGGGATTCTTGACATCCTCGCAGAAGAATATCCTGAAATCTACCGTTCGTGTGAGTACCATATGGTGGATGTGTGCGGGATTTGGATGACCCACCGTGATGTCTATGTGCAGTCCGTGCACATGGACCACTACTTCGAGCACCATATCTCACTGTTCGACTGGGAGGTGCTTGTGGAAGACCGTCACTTCTTCCTTTGTCTCGAGACTCTATCCTGCCTTCCGTTCGACAAGGTGCACGTCAGCAAGCACTCTGGGACGTCAAATGCCAACCTGCAGGGGTGTACAGAGTATGTGTACGAGGTGTTCATGCATGAGGAGGTTTCCTTTGACGACCGCGCGGGGAATACGTACACAACGACGAGACGCCATTCGATGTACGACACAGTGGAGTGGTTCCGCCCCCTGCAGGACGGGCTTATCAAAGAGTACATGCGGCACGTTGACTTCGATGGGGTATTCTCGCAGGAGAGGATCAACCAAACCTACCATGACCTTGTTCAAGGTAAACCCGAGGCCCGCACACCACAGCCGAGCACTGCACTGGACGCAAGAATGCGAACCAGAATAATAAATCCGACTAAGGCGTTGGCTCGCATTTCTGGGGTGACAAACCATGAGTACTTCATCCCAAGCCTGCACGTCTCGCTGTGCGACAAGCTGCGGAGGTACTTCCCCCGACACACACTTATCGCATTTGACCACAGCTCCCAGCACACAAACGTGCGGGGCGTGAACCCACCGATTTGCTACCAATACTTCAACGGGCAGACGATTCACCACATAGAACTGCTCCTGAACGAGAGCCTCATGGGTGTTTCTGAAGTCCGGTACATGGTAGACTTCTCGCAGTTTCGGCAGCTGTACTACTCGATGATGGAGCTGCCGCCTGAGCACCCGCTGCATCTCCGTGTGATGGACATCGAGTCCTTCTTCGGGGAGTATGGGTCTGAAGATGTGATGAAGTCGTTGACTGTTGAAGGCCTCAAAGATGGAATAGACCAACCTGTCCAAAACTTCCGTGGCGCGCGGTTCATCGTCGCAGAGTTCGGCGGCAACAAGGAAGAGGTGCAGGACGCCCCGTTAGACGCGTCGCTCAACAAGGGCCACTTCCGGCAGCAGGTTTACAACACGGTGTTCGGGGCGCTCATCAACTGGGGTGTGATCGATAACCATAGCCTCTGGGACATGCGCAGCTATGACACACAGGTGGACCACAACCAGTGCATCGACACTACACCTGTGCTGCAGGCCATTGGCGAGAACCCCACACCTGCACAGCTGGATGTGCCTGTGGGGTTCTACACGAAGCAGCAGGAGAAGAAGCGCCTCCGTGCCTTGAGCTTGGAGCAGGCTTCGGTGGCTGATGCCCAGAGCCTCCTCGCAACGAAGCCAGGCGATGTGAAGGATGCAGAGCCGTGATGTTCCGGAGGAGTGAGTGTGCAGAAGGCAGCGTCAAGCTTGGTGCGACCTGCACGACTCCACATGAATTGTGTGTGGTGAAGGCGTGAGAGAGGCCTGCGTCGCTCAAGCGCAGGCGTGCCCCGGCCCCGATGCAAGCGAATCCACGGCAGCACCTGCGGCATGTGCCCACACACAGCGCCTCCCGCGCAGTACCCCCCACCCCACCCCCGCCCACTCCCCGCGCGTACCCACCTGCGCAGATCTCGGAATTCAGCAAGTTGACAGGCGTGCACCGTTTGGCTCAGTTACGTAGTTCAGTTTGTCTTGCAAGTTTGCGTAGGTTGCACATGCACACACGACACACCCAGCCCAGGAGGACGAAGCAGACGACAAGCGTGCAGCGAAGGGGGGCACCCATCATGTCACGGAGAGCGGTGCTGCTGCTGGCCACAGCCGGCAGCGCGTTGGCTGCGTGTCCGGATCAGACCGACCAAGCAGCGTGCGCGGGGGCCGGTTGCCTCTGGAACACGCTGTGGGCTCCGAATCTCTGCACCTCGGACCCATGCAAGCCGAAGCTGAACCAGCAGACATGCACGCCTGTGTCACAGACAGTGCCCTTCCCGTGCTCTGCACCGGAGGGTGATCAGCAATTCTGCAGCGTGGCAGTGTGCCACTACGATGCACAGGCGCAGGAGTGCCAGGTTGCCAAGTGCCTCTTCCAGGATGCAGCGAGTTGCAGCGGGGGGTGCACGTGGAAGGCGCCTACGACGTTTACAGGCACTGAGGCACCATCCGAGAAGGTCAGCTACTGCGTTGCGGACTACTGCACGGGTCTGGGGGAGGCAGTCTGCCAGAGCCAGCCGGGTTGCGAGTGGGCGGCGCCGACCTGCGGCCCCTCAGCCTGCGGGGTGCACCCGAACGAGGTTGCGTGCTCACACGACGCGAAGTGCGAATGGGACGACACCGGCGTGTGCAAGGGGACCGTGTGCGGTGCAGTCGGGACAGCGGGGCCGTGCAACACTGATGCGAAGTGCATGTGGGACCCCGATGTGAATGCATGCATCGGAAAGACGTGCGACATCTACAACCACCCAGCGGACCGGTGCAAGTGCTTGGAAGACACGGCCTGCACGTGGCATGAGGCGGGCGCCGACTCCTTCTGCACCACCCCGCAGTTCAACACGTGCCCGGACCTGGACATCGCATTCGTGCTGGACGGGTCGGGTTCGATGCGCCGCTCCTTCGGTCGCCACCCGCACGGCTTCTACGGGCTGATGGAGATCCTGCGTGAGTGGATGGTGACTGTGCCGCTGACCGGGGACGACCACACGGTGGGGGCAGCTGCGAAGACCAACACAGGCGCGTTCCGTATGACCTTCATCCAGTTCTCGATGGCAGAGGCACGCCCGGACCAGGACCACCCGATGGGGTGTGCTGTGGGGCAGTGCACGAACGGGCTGCTGTCCGGCAATCGTGCCGAGCTTCAGGGAGACATCACCTGGCACGAAAACAACTACCAGGCGCAGTGGACGTACCTGCACGACGCGCTGAAGGATGTTGCGGACCACACCTTCCTCCCGACGCAGAGCCCCCCCGGGCGCCAGCACATTGTCATCATCATTGCCGACGGTGGGATCACAGACATCGACGGCGATGCATGCTGCGAGACTCGGTGCGGGGATCAGAGGTGCATTGACCGGAAGTGGTTGCCGCGCTACCCTACGATGTTGAACGATGCGCAGGCGAAGCTGCGGTCTGAGGGCGTGACGGTGTTCGGGATTGTGATGCGGCGCTTCGACTACCACACCTTCCAGGACGACAACGCACAGACGAAGCTGACCCCGCTGGTGAGCACACCCACGGACACGCACTTCATGAACCTGATGCTGGACGAGATCCCGACGAAGGTGCTCAACACCCTGTGCGACCCGAACAGCAAGTTCGGGAAGGTTGTGGTCAAGACGACAACAGGCGCGGGGTGCGCATTGAAGGACAGCAAGACCTGCGCTGCAACAGCTGCGTGCCAGTGGGACGACGCGAAGGCGAAGTGTGCGGACTCCAGCTGCTACCCGCTGTGCACACAGCAGAAGTGCGATGCCAACACCCTGTGCAAGTGGAGTGGCATCCGCTGTGACCTGAAGCCTCCGGCATGTGAGTCGAAGGACGAGACGCAGTGCAAGGCGGAGGCGAAGTGCCTGTGGAACCCGCTGTGGGCCAACAAGTGCATCAACAACCCGTGCTTGCCTAAGACCAACCACGACTCGTGTGTTGCCACTGTGACGACAATGCCGGCACCCTGCGACACGACCAACACCAATGTGGACTTCTGCGACCTGGAGGTGTGTGACTTCGACGACGTGACGCCGTCGTGCAATGTCAAGAAGTGCCTGCAAGTGTCGAAGGACACATGCGAGAAGGAGCCCGGATGTGTGTGGACCGGGAAGCTGGCCTCCCCACCTGCGACGGTGTCTCCCGCTGACAAGGTGACCATGTGCAGCCCGAAGCCGTGCTCCCACACGCAGCAGGCAGACTGCACGAAGGACCCGCTGTGCAAGTGGGACAGCACGAACAAGTGTGTTGTGACGGACGCGTGCAAGCTCCACACCGACGAGCTGACTTGTCACAAGGACACGAAGTGCCACTGGGATGTGAAGGGAACACCCGTTGTCTGCACTGCGTCCCCGTGTGCGAAGCACACATCGCAGTCCCCGTGCGACACGGACGCGACGTGTACGTGGACGAAGGTGAACACGGTCGACGTGTGTGTCCCCAAGACGTGCGACAAGCACACCGCAAAGTGTCCCTGCGACGCCGACAAGGACTGCGTGTGGCACCACGGGCCACAGGGTGCTTTCTGCACCTTCCCGAAGTTCAACACGTGCCCGGACCTGGACATCGCATTCGTGCTGGACGGGTCGGGTTCGATGCGCCGCTCCTTCGGTCACCACCCGCACGGCTTCTACGGGCTGATGGAGCTCCTGCGTGAGTGGATGGTGACTGTGCCGCTGACGGGGGACGACCACACGGTGGGGGCAGCTGCGAAGACCAACACAGGCGCGTTCCGTATGACCTTCATCCAGTTCTCGATGGCAGAGGCACGCCCGGACCAGGACCACCCTGTGGGCTGTGCTGTGGGGCAGTGCACGGACGGGCTGCTGTCCGGCAATCGTGATGAGCTGCAGGGAGACATCACCTGGCACGAGGAGAACTACCAGGCGCAGTGGACGTACCTGCACGACGCGCTGAAGGATGTTGCGGACCACACCTTCCTCCCGACGCAGAGCCCCCCCGGGCGCCAGCACGTCGTCATCATCATTGCCGACGGTGGGATCACAGACATCGACGGCGATGCATGCTGCGAGACGCAGTGCGGGGATCCCCGCTGTGTGGACCGCAACTGGAAGCCCACGTACCCTACTATGCTGACCGACGCGCAGGCGAAGCTGCGGTCTGAGGGCGTGACGGTGTTCGGGATTGTGATGCGGCGATTCGACTACCACACCTTCCAGGACGACAACGCACAGACGAAGCTGACCCCGCTGGTGAGCACACCCACGAGCACGCACTTCATGAACCTGATGCTGGACGAGATCCCGTCGAAGGTGCTCAACACCCTGTGCGACCCGAACAGCAAGTTCGGTCAGGTTGTGGTGCAGAACCCCCCCGGTTGCGCAGCACAGAAGGAGGCGGCAGTGTGCGTGTCGGACAAGGCGTGCGTGTGGGACAAGGTCGCCACGGTTTGCAAGGAGTCCGTGTGCTACCCGCTGTGCACGGAGACGGACTGCAAGAAGAACCCTTTGTGCGCCTGGAACACGACGGAATGTGTCCAGAAGCCGCCCGGCTGCCTCGTGAAGGACCAGACGCAGTGCAAGGCGGATAAGACCTGCCTGTGGGACCCGCTGTGGGCCGACAAGTGCATCGACAACCCCTGCCTGCCTCCGACGAAGGAAACCGACTGCCATGCCGTGGGTGTGACGATGCCGGTGCCGTGCAACGCCCCGGCTGCCGACCCCGACTTCTGCAAACTGGATGTGTGTCAGTTCGACGCAAAGAATCAGCCGTCGTGCGAAGTGAAGAAGTGCCTGCAGGTGTCGAAGGACACATGCGAGAAGGAGCCCGGATGTGTGTGGACCGGGAAGCTGGCATCCCCACCTGCGACGGTGTCTCCCACAGACAAGGTGAACATGTGCAGCCCGAAGCCGTGCTCCCACACGCAGCAGGCAGACTGCACGAAGGACCCGCTGTGCAAGTGGGACAGCACGAACAAGTGTGTTGTGACGGACGAGTGCAAACGCCACACAGACGAGCTGAAGTGTGACAAGGACGCGAAGTGCCATTGGGATGTGAAGGGATCGCCGGCTGTCTGCACTGAGACCCCGTGTGCGAAGCACACATCGCAGTCCCCGTGCGACACGGACGGCAAGTGTATGTGGACGAAGGTGAACGCGGTCGACGTGTGTGTCCCCAAGACGTGCGACAAGCACACCGCAAAGTGCCCCTGCGACACCGATAAGGACTGCGTGTGGCACCACGGGCCACAGGGTGCATTCTGCACCACCCCGCAGTTCAACACGTGCCCGGACCTGGACATCGCGTTCGTGCTGGACGGGTCGGGTTCGATGCGCCGCTCCTTCGGTCGCCACCCGCACGGCTTCTACGGGCTGATGGAGCTCCTGCGTGAGTGGATGGTGACTGTGCCGCTGACCGGGGACGACCACACGGCGGGGGCAGCCGGCGCATCGCGTGGCAAAGGTTTCCGTATGACCTTCATCCAGTTCTCGATGGCAGAGGCACGCCCGGACCAGGACCATCCGATGGGGTGTGCTGTGGGGCAGTGCACGAACGGGCTGCTGTCTGGCAGGCGTGACGAGCTTCAGGGAGACATCACCTGGCACGAGGACAACTACCAGGCGCAGTGGACGTACCTGCACGACGCGCTGAAGGATGTTGCGGACCACACCTTCCTCCCGACGCAGAGCCCTCCGTGGAGACAGCACGTCGTCATCATCATTGCCGACGGTGGGATCACAGACATCGACGGCGATGCATGCTGCGCGGACAGCTGTGGGAACCCGCGCTGTGTGGACCGCCGTTGGAAGCCGACATACCCTAAGATGCTGAATGACGCGCAGGCGAAGCTGCGGTCTGAGGGCGTGACGGTGTTCGGGATTGTGATGCGGCGATTCGACTACCACACCTTCCAGGACGACAACGCACAGACGAAGCTGACCCCGCTGGTGAGCGAGCCTTCCTACGACCACTTCATGAACCTGATGCTGGACGAGATCCCGTCGAAGGTGCTCAACACCCTGTGCGACCCGAACAGCAAGTTCGGAAAGGTTGTGGTCGGGGGGCACAAAACAGGTTGTGCTGTCCAGAAGGAGGCGGCAGTGTGCGTGTCAGACAAGGCGTGCGTGTGGGACAAGGTCGCCACGGTTTGCAAGGAGTCCGTGTGCTACCCGCTGTGCACGGAGACGGACTGCAAGAAGAACCCTTTGTGCGCCTGGAACACGGCGGAATGTGTCCAGAAGCCGCCCGGCTGCCTCGCGAAGGACCAGACGCAGTGCAAGGCGGACAAGACCTGCCTGTGGGACCCGCTGTGGGCCGACAAGTGCATCGACAACCCCTGCCTGCCTCCGACGAAGGAAACCGACTGCCATGCCGTGGGTGTGACGATGCCGGTGCCGTGCGACTCGCCTGCCGCAGACCCGGACTTCTGCAAACTGGATGTGTGCCAGTTCGACGCAAAGAAGCAGCCGTCGTGCGAAGTGAAGAAGTGCCTGCAGGTGTCGAAGGACACATGCGAGAAGGAGCCCGGATGTGTGTGGACCGGGAAGCTGGCCTCCCCACCTGCGACGGTGTCTCCCACAGACAAGGTGAACATGTGCAGCCCGAAGCCGTGCTCCCACACGCAGCACAGGCAGACTGCACGAAGGACCCGCTGTGCAAGTGGGACAGCACGAACAAGTGTGTTGTGACGGACGAGTGCAAACGCCACACAGACGAGCTGAAGTGTGACAAGGACGCGAAGTGCCATTGGGATGTGAAGGGATCGCCGGCTGTCTGCACTGAGACCCCGTGTGCGAAGCACACATCACAGTCCCCGTGCGACACGGACGCGACGTGTACGTGGACGAAGGTGAACACGGTCGACGTGTGTGTCCCCAAGACGTGCGACCACCACAAAGAGCGGTGTCCGTGCCAAGCCGACAAGGACTGCGTGTGGCACCACGGGCCACAGGGTGGCTTCTGCACCATCCCGAAGTTCAACACGTGCCCGGACCTGGACATCGCGTTCGTGCTGGACGGGTCGGGTTCGATGCGCCGCTCCTTCGGTCGCCACCCGCACGGCTTCTACGGGCTGATGGAGCTCCTGCGTGAGTGGATGGTGACTGTGCCGCTGACGGGGGACGACCACACGGTGGGGGCAGCTGCGAAGACCAACACAGGCGCGTTCCGTATGACCTTCATCCAGTTCTCGATGGCAGAGGCACGCCCGGACCAGGACCACCCTGTGGGCTGTGCTGTGGGGCAGTGCACGAACGGGCTGCTGTCCGGCAATCGTGCCGAGCTTCAGGGAGACATCACCTGGCACGAGGACAACTACCAGGCGCAGTGGACGTACCTGCACGACGCGCTGATGGACGTTGCGGACCACACCTTCCTCCCGACGCAGAGCCCCCCCGGGCGCCAGCACGTCGTCATCATCATTGCCGACGGTGGGATCACAGACATCGACGGCGATGCATGCTGCGAGACGCAGTGTGGGGATCCCCGCTGTGTGGACCGCCGTTGGAAGCCGACGTATCCCGGAATCCTGAACGAAGCGCAGACGAAGCTGCGGTCTGAGGGCGTGACGGTGTTCGGGATTGTGATGCGGCGCTTCGACTACCACACCTTCCAGGACGACAACGCACAGACGAAGCTGACCCCGCTGGTGAGCAACCCGCGTGGCGACCACTTCATGAACCTGATGCTGGACGAGATCCCGTCGAAGGTGCTCAACACGTTCTGCGACCCGAACAGCAAGTTCGGGAAGAAGGTCGCCCAGGCGCCGCCGACATGCAAGGATCTGAAGACGGTGGCGAACTGCTCGTTGGACACAGCCTGTGTGTGGGATGCCACGAAGCTGAGCTGCGGGGAGTCGGAGTGCTACCCGCTGTGCACGAAGGCCGACTGCGACACCAACACGAAGTGCTTCTGGGGCGGCAAGGAGTGCAAGCTGACGCCCCTCACGCCGGCTCCCGCTACATCGGCGCCCTCCACCGCAGTTCCGCCCACCCCGATGCCAGCAACCCCCGCTCCTCCGACGAGTGCTCCGGCTACCCCCGCCCCTCCGACACCAGCGCCGGCCACTCCCGCACCGCCCACGGCTGCACCGCCCACACCTGCCCCGACACCGGTGCCCACTCCGGAGCCGCCGATTGACGAGTGCAAGGATGCGGCGACGAGCCAGGTCTGCAAGGCGAAGGCGCAGCTGTGCCGCGATCCCGACCACAAGAAGAAGGGAGACTGGGAGTGCCTGTGCCCGCCCCCGAGCAAGGTGCTGGCAGTCGGGAAAGCCGTTGCCGACTGCAGCTTTGACGAGTGCAAGCAGAAGGATGTGGTGTGTGTGCAGCAGGGCCAGAAGTGCAAGGACACGGATCTGCTGAAGAAGGACACGTGGCAGTGCGAGTGCGTTCCTCCGCAGACGGGCACGCCAGCGCCCATGACCCCCGCGGTGTGCAAGGACCCGCCCGGCGACTGCGAGGTGAACTGGGCGACGTGCCATGCGGCAGGGCAGACCTGTGTGGCCGGGGCGAATGACAAGGATGGGAAATTTGAGTGCGCATGCATGCCCCCGTCGAAGGGGGCGAACGGGGCCAACGCCCCGGCACAGTGCGTGTTGGACGAGTGCAAGGATGTGTGCCCGACATGCGCTAAGACAAAGGCGGCGGGGACGAATGTGTGCGAGGCTGCCGGGCAGGATTGCGAGGACCTGAACACGGGGCATGCGAACCTGCGTGACTGGCGCTGCAAGTGCAAGCCGCCGATGGTGGGGACGAAGACGACCGCGCCTGCGGACTGCACGATGGACGAGTGCAAGGTGAAGTGCCCGACGTGCGCTGACACCGGGAGCGGCAACATCTGCACCAAGGCGGGCCAGACGTGCGTGGAGCACGATGTGCGCAACACCTCCGACTGGGAGTGCGTGTGCGTGGACCCGAAGGTGGGGCGCGCACTGACCGCGGTGGCGACGTGCACAGAGGACGAGTGCCGTTCGAATGAGAAGGTGTGCGTCGCGGCAGGGCAGACGTGCATCGACACCGACCCCACAAAGGCAGGGAGCTGGAAGTGCCAGTGCCCCCCGCCGTCGCAGACGGTGTCCCTCGGTGCCGCGGCCGTGTGTGAGGAGGACGAGTGCAAGGTGGAGGAGAACAGGAAGAAGTGTGCAGACGTCGGGCAGACATGTGTGGACCCCGACCCGAAGACGAAGGACAGCTGGGAGTGCCACTGCCCCCCACCGAGCACTGGGAAGCAGCGTCTCGGGGCTGTGGTGCCGTGCCAGCTGGACGAGTGCAAGGTGGTGTGCCCAACATGCGCGTCAACGAACAACAACACGGCGGCAAACGTGTGCGAGGCGAAGAACCAGACCTGCCACGACCCGATCACGACAGCGGCGAGTGTGAGCGACTGGACGTGCACCTGCAAGGGGAGTGCCAAGTCTGCCGTGACGGCGCCTGTGGCACAGTGCCAGGAGGGGAAGGACGAGTGCGTGGAGTACTCATCGGCGGTGACGTGCGCCCACGTGCCGCGCTACACGAAGGATGGGTGCCTCTGTGCGTGCGGGTGGACGGCGACCTTCAAGGACCACACCGGGAAGCCGATCCAGCTGCCTCCTGGCCCCGGGGCATCGAAGCCGTGTGACACGGGGTGCTGCAACCCCCAGGCGGACCCGTCGGGGGACTGGTGCTACCTTGCTGCCGACGACTACAACAAGAAGAAGCCGCAGTGCAGTGCCCGCCGCCAGTCCTGCGTCGCGGCAGGGCAGGTGCCCGCGGACGGGGGGAAGCCGTCGGCACAGAAGCCTGTGCCTGGGATCCCAAGCGGGCAGAGCAACAAGTGCACGGAGAAGGGGCAGCTCTGTGTCGACCCGAACAAGCTCGCCACAGACGACTGGCAGTGCAAGTGTGTGCCGCCGAAGACCGGTGCGCCGGGCATGCAGGTGCCGGCCGTGTGCGTGGAGGACGAGTGCACAGATCACGCTGCGGTGTGCCTCGCCATGAACCAGCGGTGCGTGGACCCCAACACGGCGAGCAACAACGACTGGTACTGCGAGTGCACCGTGGGCCCTGCAACGAAGAAGGTGGGGGGTGTGGCTGTGTGCGTGCTTGACGAGTGCACGGAGGTGTGCCCGACGTGCGCGACCGACAACTCGACAGACGTGTGCGCGGCTGTCGGGCAGGTGTGCGAAGACCCGAAGCAGACGGACACCTCTCTCGGGGATTGGGTGTGCAAGTGTGCGCCCCCTTCTGTGGGGTCGAATGTGGGTGGGCCGGTGGCGCGTTGCATCCTTGATGAGTGTGCTCTGGCGTGCCCGACGTGCGCATACGACGCGACGGCGAAGAAGACCGTGTGCGAGAAGAAGGGGCAGACATGCGAGGACCCGAACAAGGATGCCGCATCCACAAACGACTGGAGATGCAAGTGCCCACCGCCGTCGCACACGCTTGCTGTCGCCAACCCAGCTGTGTGCGAGGAGGACGAGTGCGAGGCGAACGGGAAGGTGTGCCTGAAGGGGCAGCAGTGCGTCGACCCTGACCAGCTGAAGAAGGACGACTGGTACTGCGAGTGCGTGGCGCCCGCTAAGGGGTCGCAGGTTAAGGGCCCTGCTGTGTGCGAGCAGGACGAGTGCAAGACGAAGGGGTCTGTGTGCGCCAAGGCGGGCCAGACATGCAAGGACCACGACGTGAAGAAGCTCGGCAACTGGTTCTGCGAGTGCATCGCACCCGACAGGGGTGTGGCGGGGGCGCAGAAGCCTGCCAAGTGCCTGCCGCCGGATGTCTGCAAAGAGGGCGGCGAGGCTGTGTGCAGCGTGGCGGGTCAGCACTGCGAAAAGGCACCGGGCGGGACGAAGTTCCAATGCGCATGCATCGCCCCGTACACCGGGGCTGCTGTGGTCGGCAAGACGGCGGTGTGCACGCTGGACGAGTGCGCCACGGTGTGCCCCAGCTGCCAGAAGACCAGCGCGTCGCAGAAGAAGGGCGTGTGCGAGCTGCACGACCAGGTGTGCGAGGACCCCGACAAGACGAAGACAGGCGACTGGGTGTGCAAGTGCAAGCCGCCTGCCCGTGGGAACGCGCTGGTCGGGGCTGCCGCGGTGTGCGTGCTGGACGAGTGCAAGGAGCAGTGCGCGACCTGCGAGAAGGACGTGTGCAGTGCGAAGGGGCAGACGTGTGTGGACCCCAGCACCAGCCCGCTGCACGTGAGCGACTGGATGTGCAAGTGCCCGCCGCCATCGACAAACTCGCGGACAGGTGCGCCTGTGCAGGAGTGCATGTTTGACGAGTGCACGCAGCACACCACCGCATGCGCAGCAGCCGGGCAGGTGTGCGTCGACCCCGACACAAAGAAGACGGGCGACTGGGAGTGCCACTGCCCGCCCCCCGCGTCGGGATCGGCTTCAAAGGGGCCGGCAGGGACGTGCACCCTGAACGAGTGCACGGCGCAGTGCCCGACGTGTGCCGACAGCGGGAAGGGGAACGTGTGCCTGCTGGACCAGCAGGTGTGTGTCGACCCCGACCACGCCACCCCGTCGAACTGGTTCTGCCAGTGCCCGGAGGGGTCGTCGTTCAAGGTTGGCGGGGTGGTGCCGAAGTGCATGCTGAACGAGTGCAAGGAGGTGTGCCCGACGTGCGCGGACAAGGGCGGCGGGAACATCTGCGAGCGTGACGGGCAGACATGCCACGACAAGAACACCGAGGCCTACGCGACGGGGGACTGGCAGTGCCGCTGCCCGCCCCCGCTGCAGGACAAGTTTACCACCGCGGGGCTGGCGGTGTGCGGGCTGGACGAGTGCACGGAGAACGTGAACGGGACCATTCCCGGGGCCATCTGTGGGCAGGCGGGGCAGGCGTGCCACGACTCACACCTCGGTACGCTCGGCGACTTCGACTGCGTGTGCGTGAAGCCGCGCCAGGGGACGAAGACGGGTGGGCCGGCACTGTGCACAACAGACGAGTGCCTCATCCACGGGGACAAGTGCGGCAAGGCGAACCAGACCTGCATTGACAGGAACCTGACGGCGCTGAACGACTGGGAGTGCGTGTGCCCGCCGCCGTCTTCTAATGTGCAGCAGGGGGCGGTGGCTGTGTGCGAGGTTGACGAGTGCATGGACAAGCGGTACGTGTGCGAGGGAGCGAAGCCTGCGCAGCAGTGCGTCGACACCGACAAGCTGAAGGACGGGACGTGGGAGTGCCGGTGCGTGGCGCCGTCTTCGGGTTCCGCGGCTGGGAAGGCTGCATCCTGCCTGCTCAACGAGTGCAAGCAGCAGTGCGCGACCTGTGAGAAGGGCGTGTGTGCCGCCGCAGGGCAGACGTGCGAGGACCCGAACCCCTCTTTTGCCAGCCTGCACGACTGGGTGTGCAAGTGCGCGCCGCCGTCGACGCAGTCTGCAGTGGCAAACACCGCCGTGTGCTCTGTGGACGAGTGCGAGCGTGCGCGCCATGTGTGTGCGGCCGCGGGGCAGACGTGCGTCGACCCGAACAAGGCGGCGAACAGCCTGAGCGACTGGGAGTGCCACTGCCAGGCGCCTGCGAGCGGGAAGGCGAAGAAGGGCCTGGCGGTGTGCATCGTGGACGAGTGCAAGAGCCACGGGCACGTGTGCATCACCCACGGGCAGGTGTGTGCCGACACCCACAAGGGCGAGAAGAGCCTGAACGACTGGGAGTGCCTGTGCCCGGCACCCGAGGTGGGGCCCCCCGGGAAGCAGAAGGCGGCGTCGTGCAGGATGGTTGGGGAGTGCGAAGACCCGACGGTCAGCGACGTGTGCACGTCCGCGGGGCAGGTGTGTGATGACCCCGACAAGGCAAAGAAGGGCGACTGGCGGTGCCTGTGCCTGCCCCCGGCGACGGGCGCGCCGGGTGCGATGGCTGCAGCGGCGTGTGCGCTGGACGAGTGTGTGTCGCAGTGCTCGACGTGTGCCGGATCTGCCTGCACTGACGCGGGGCAGACATGCGTCGATGTGAACAAGGACCCCCTGACTGGGCTGAACTCGTGGGAGTGCCGCTGCGTTGCGCCTGCGTCTGGGTCACAGGTCGGCGCTGCCGCCGTGTGCCAGGAGAATGAGTGCGACGTGCACCGGTCTACATGCGTGACGGCTGGGCAGGACTGCGTGGACCCGAACCCCAAGGTGCTGGGGGACTGGCGCTGCGAGTGCAAGGCGCCGGGCAAGGGGCAGTCGACAGGCTCCGTCGCGCAGTGCATGGTGGACGAGTGCGACGTGCACGGTGTGGTGTGCACGGCAAAGGGGCAGACGTGTGTCGACAAGAACACCGCCGCCTCGTCGCTGAACGACTGGGAGTGCCAGTGCGCTGCGCCGTGGGCGGGGAGTGCGGTGGCGGCGCCTGCGAAGTGCACGCTCGACGAGTGCACGCTGTACGGAGAGACGTGCCGCGGTGCCGGGCAGACGTGCGTTGACCTGGAGGTCGGGCTCGAGGGATTCTGGCGGTGCTTCTGCCCGCCGCCGAACGAGAAGGTGTCGAGGGCGGGGTCACCTGCGCGGTGCACGGTGGACGAGTGCACGGAGGTGTTCGGGAACATCACCGCTGTGCTGGCCAAGGGGGCGAAGAACGAGTGCGAGAAGAAGGGGCAGACGTGCGTGGACCCCGACACGTCGTACAACCATCTCGGGAACTGGGTGTGCCAGTGCCCTGGGAGCAATCAGACGGCGGTGGCGAACCCAGCTGTGTGCGAAATGGACGAGTGCTCCATCGACCAGAACAAGAAGGCGTGCGCGGCTGGGCAGCTGTGCGTGGACCCGAAGTGGACGACAAAGGACGACTGGGAGTGCAGGTGTGCGCCCCCTGCGGTCGGGAGTGCCGCGAAGGGTCCTGCGGTGTGTATGGAGGACGAGTGCGCACAGCACGAGAAGGACTGCCACTCCGTCGGGCAGGTGTGTGTCGATGCGGACCAGTCCAACAACGGGACGTGGGAGTGCCATTGCCCGCCGGGCAGCCCCATCGTGGCGCAGGCCGTGATGGGTGCGGCCGACTGCACGCCTCGCGAGAGCGAGTGTGCTGTGGAGGCGGTGCGGCGGACGTGCAGTGACAAGGGGCAGGCTTGCGTCGACCCCGACGTGCGGAAGCGCGGTGACTGGAAGTGCGAGTGCCTGGCACCGGCTGCGGGGACGGCAGGTATCGGCGCGCCGGCATTGTGTGTGCTGGACGAGTGCAAGGGGAACTGCACGACCTGCGAGAACGACGTCTGCAGTCAGGCCGGGCAGAAGTGTTTCGACCCCAACACGGACGGGACATCCCTGCATGACTGGATGTGCCGCTGCACGCACGGTGTGCAGGGGTCTGCGACGGCACAAGCGGCAACGTGCCAGCTGGATGAGTGTGCGACTGTGTGCCCCACGTGTGCGGACCACGGCGAGGGCAACGTGTGCACCCGCACCGGCACGCTGTGCCACGACCCCAACCACGACGCGCGGTCGGTCAGCGACTGGATGTGCGTGTGCAAGCCCCCCGCCGTCGGGACCCGCACCCTCGGGATCCCTGTGTGCATCGTGGACGAGTGTGTGACGCTGCAGGGGGCGCCGCCCGCCTGTGACGCAGGGCAGACGTGCACCGACCCGAACACGGACCCCTCGTCGCTCGGGGACTACGTGTGCACGTGCCCGAAGCCGCAGACTGGGGCCGGTGTGGGGCACGCTGCGCGCTGCGTGCTGAACGAGTGCAACAAGCCAGCGAATTTCCACGTGTGCGAGAAGGTCGGGCAGGTGTGCATCGACCCGAGGCCTGTGCCCGGGTCGACGGGGGACTGGGAGTGCCACTGCCCGCAGGGCCACGTGTTCGAGGTGGCGAAGGTGGCAGCCTGTGTCTTGGACGAGTGCAAGGAAAGCTGCAAGACGTGCGCGAACAAGGGTGGTGGCAACGTGTGCACGCAGGCGGGGCAGGTGTGCGTTGATCCGAACACGGCGGTGGCTTCCACGAACGACTGGATGTGCAAGTGCAGCACAGGCGGTGCCACGGCTGTGGCCAACGTTGCCGTGTGCCAGGTTGACGAGTGCGTCGACGTGACGAACTTCGGGGCGGTGACGTGCAAGGACTCGCCGCGTGTGACGACAGACGGGTGCGAGTGCGAGTGCGGTTGGAAGTACGCGGGGCTGAGCTTCCTGGGTGCGGGGCCTGGCATCGATTCTGAGTGCCACGCCGGATGCTGCAACCCGACGGGCCGTGCGGGCGGCGACTGGTGCATTGTGGCGGACACCGCGGCGAACAAGGCGAAGGGGTGCCCCGTGGGTGGGAAGAAGCTGGAGGACCGTATGCGCACATGCGCCCCGCCCGCAAAGACAACAAAGACGGCGTGCGGGTCGGGCCAGCTGTGCGTGGACCCGAACACGGCTGCGAAGAGCCTGGGCGACTGGAGGTGCGAGTGCGTGGCGCCTGCCTTCGGGGCGGCTGGGGTGAAGCAGCGTGCGACATGCGTGACAGACGAGTGCAAAGACAAGGGGCAGGTGTGCGTCGCCGCCGGGCAGCAGTGCGTCGACGGGCCTGGTGTGGGGGACTGGAAGTGCGTGTGCCCGACAGGGGCAGAGGGCGAGAAGGCCACGGCAGTGGCAACGTGCACATGGCACGGGGAGTGTGTCGCGAACTCTGCGGTGTGCACCCAGGTGGGGCAGATGTGCTACGACCCCGACCCGAAGAAGGCCGGTGACTGGGTGTGCAAGTGCGTCGACCCCGCGTCCGGGGTGAGTGCGCGTGGGGGCCCTGCCGTGTGCAAGCTGAACGAGTGCACGTCACAGTGCCCGACGTGTGCCGACAAGGGGGCAGGCAACGTCTGTGAGGCGGCAGGTCAGCGGTGTGAGGACGTGTCGACATCACCCGCGAGCCTGCAGGACTGGCGCTGCCTGTGCCCTGCAGGGCAGGTGGGGGTGCAGGCGCTTGCCCCTGCAGAGTGCCGCATCGACGAGTGCCTCGCAAACAACGGCCGCCTGGCGCAGGTGTGCGGGGCGGCGGGGCAGACGTGCGTCGACTCCAACACGCGGGTGGCGAGCGGGACAGGGGACTGGAAGTGCGTGTGCCCTGCCCCTGCGACAGGCGAGGCCACCGCGCGCCCTGCGTCGTGTGTGTGGGACGAGTGCCAGGACGACAAGGTCAGGAAGGTGTGCACCGATGCCGGGCAGCGCTGCGAGGACCCGAGCAAGGATGCCGCCAG
This sequence comes from Rhynchopus euleeides, assembly GCA_963210315.1. Classification (NCBI taxonomy): domain Eukaryota; phylum Euglenozoa; class Diplonemea; order Diplonemida; family Diplonemidae; genus Rhynchopus; species Rhynchopus euleeides. Next base: position 2,112,496 of record OY723243.1, read on the forward strand.
CAAGAACGACTGGTACTGCCAGTGCGAGCGCACCTTCGAAGGCACGCCGTCGCCGACAAAGGTGGGCGCGCCCGCTGTGTGCAAGCCCAGCTCGTGGTGCGCGAAGTACGGGAAGACGTGCACTGCACGCGGGCAGCTGTGCGTGACGGCCCCGAAGAAGACCACAGAGGGCCGCTGCGAGTGTGTCGCACCGCAGACACAGGCGGGCACGCCGCTCCCTTTTGTCACCACGACGGCAGTGGCGGCACAGTGCGTGCTGGACGAGTGCGCGGCGGTGTGCCCGACGTGCGCAAACACCGGCAAGGGGAATGTGTGTGTGCAGGCGGGACAGACGTGTGTGGAGGTCAGCACCGACCCGACAAAGACCCACGATTGGCGTTGCGTCTGCGGCAGCGGGAAGACGGGGAGCGCTGTTGCGGCTGTGGCGGCATGCACAAACAACGAGTGCGAAGGGCCCGGGCTGGTGTGCACGAAGAACGAGCAGACGTGCACTGACCCGGACAGTGCTGTTGATGGGGACTGGTACTGCACGTGCCACACGCCTGCAGTGGGGAAGCAGCTGGCTGGGATGGCTAAGTGCACGCTGGACGAGTGTGTGCTGCACGAGCACACGTGCAGTGCGGTGGGGCAGACGTGCTACGACCCCGACATGTCTGAGGCGAAGCGGGGTGACTGGGAGTGCCACTGTCCGTCCCCCGCGACCGGAAAGGGTGTGGCCAAGGTGGCAGCATGCACGTACATCGGCGACTGTGCCGACAAGGCGGTCGCTGGTGTCTGCGAGAAGGCTGGGCAGACGTGCTACGACCCGGACGCAGCTACGGCCGGTGACTGGGAGTGCCACTGCGTGTCGCCACAGGTCGGGGACGTCAAGAAGAACGGCCCTGCGAAGTGCATGCTGGACGAGTGCCGTGCGACGTGCGAGTCGTGTGCGACGAAGCCCGGATTGCGTACGCACGTGTGTGTCGCGGCGGAGCAGCAGTGCGTGGACCCCAACACAGACCCTGCGGCCACGGGTGACTGGCGGTGCCGCTGTGCCGCGCCTGCCTTCGGGGAGCAGCGTGGCGCGGCAGCCGCGTGCTCAATGGACGAATGCTCTATCGAGGCCAACAGGCGCATTGTGCGCGTCGATGCTGGACACGAAGAAGAAGCCGGTGCAGATGTGCGTCGACCCTGACAAGACGAAGACAGGCGACTGGGTGTGCCAGTGCTCGTGGCCGTATGTGGGGGCACCCGGGAAGCGCGAGCTTGCGGCTTGCAGTGTGGACGAGTGCACCGTGGAGAAGAAGTGGCTGCCGCAGGGGAAGGCAAACGGCAACGAGGTGTGCGCGAAGGCGGGGCAGCGGTGTGTCGACCCAAAGCAGGACGTGGATGCGCTGGGGGACTGGGTGTGCCAGTGCCCGGACCCGAACGACGGGAGCGCAATCGGGGGGACTGTCGCACAGTGCAAGACTGTCAACAACTGCACAAAGTTCGGGAGCCAGTGCGGGGAGGGGCAGATGTGTGTGGAGAAGAGCGGGAACTGGTACTGCGCGTGCCTTGCACCCCTGTCCGGCGAGAAGCTGAACGGGCGTGCCCAGTGCATCCTCGACGAGTGCAGTGAGAAGTGCGAGACGTGCGCCCAGCAGGGCCTGACCCACACGTGTGTGTCGGCCGGGCAGACCTGTGTCGACAGGAACACCGCCCCCAGCAGCCTGCGCGACTGGTCGTGCGAGTGCCAGGTGGGCACGGGGACGGCCGTCGGCGCACCTGCCGTGTGCGAGGTGGACGAGTGCGTGTCGAACCGCGTGGTGTGCGAGGCGGCGGGGCAGATCTGCGAGGACCCGAACAAGGGTGTGCAGATGAGCGGGGACTGGCTGTGCCTGTGCCTTACGCCTGCGTCCGGCTCTGCCGTGGCGGGGGCTGCGTCGTGCACGCTCGACGAGTGCGGGACGTACGGGCACGTGTGCGCTGCTGCCGGGCAGACCTGTGTGGACCAGAGCACGTCCCCGGCGAGCCGTGGGGACTGGACGTGCCACTGCCCGGAGGATGCGAAGGGGATGATGGTCGGCGGCGTGGCGACGTGCACCTACACAGGCGGGTGCGACTTGGAGGCGAACCGCGGGGTGTGCGCTGCTGCCGGGCAGAAGTGCGTGCAGGGGGCTAACGTGACAGATGCCAGCAGCTGGCGGTGCGCGTGCCTCGCCCCCTTCCACGGCACACCGACCGAGAAGGCGGTGGCGACGTGCATTGTGAACGAGTGCGACGACATCTGCCCCACGTGCGCCCGCACAAGCAGGAAGGCCGTCAATGTGTGCACGGCTGCGGGGCAGGGTTGCACCGACCCCGATATGGCCATGGACAAGCTCAATGACTGGACGTGCCAGTGTGTGGCACCGGCCACCGCGACAGCTGTGGGCAAGCCTGTTGACAGGTGTGTGGTTGACGAGTGCAAGGCGGCGACACCCACAGGGGCACTGACGTGTGCGCACTTCCGCAGGTACACCCTTGATGGGTGCGAGTGTGCGTGCGACTGGCAAGCGTCGTCGGAGAGCGGGCTGCTGGGCACGGGGCCTGGCTTCTCGAAGCCGTGCCACACGGCGTGCTGCAACCCCGACCGGTCGGCGGACGGTGACTGGTGCTTTGTGGCTGACACACCGTTCAACAGGCAGAACCCGAAGTGCGTGGCCAAGCAGCGCAAGACGTGTGCGGCTGGAAGCGTGCCTGCGCCTGCAGGAGCGCCTTCGCCGAAGTACGAGAACGTGTGCGCCGAGAAGGGACAAATGTGTGTCGACGTGGACCTGTCCCCGACGGTGCTGGGCAGCTGGGAGTGCAGGTGCCCGCTCTCTGACAGCAAGAAGCAGATCGCCCCAGCTGTGTGTGGTATGTCAACTCAGTGTTGTTGTGAATCGCGATCGTATTTCTAGGGACAGATCTGTTGGAGTTCTTAGGACTCAAGATACCAGTACCTGGTGTGGGGCTTCCCGTACGCTGTGTACAACGAGCGGGATGCATTTTCGTGTCTTTTTATTACCACACTACCAAACTACAGATGTGGATGAATGTCTGAACGTGACAGTCTGCCTGAAAGCAGGACAGACATGCCGCGATACGAACAATGCAAGCGGGTCGCTCGGGGACTGGGAATGCGTGTGCCCGCCGCATGCGACTGGCAGTCAGAAGGGCGCGGTGGCTACGTGCGGTATGTGATGATGCGTGTCTGTTGAGCTGAGGTTGCCTGATCGTCTGGGCGGTGTACAATGTGGCAAGGGGGTGAAGTGCATGTGTGTGGCAGGCCGTATCAAGGGCAGGTGCTTGGTGCGTTGGACACGCGCACGCCCACCCACTACACCTACCCACCCACCACAGCTCACGGCGACGGAGACGAGTGCAAGACCCACGCAACCGCCTGCAAGGGCGAGGGGCAGTACTGCTACGACCCAGACACAGCAGCTGCTGGTGACTGGGAGTGCCGCTGTGCCGATCCGGCGACGACTGTGACGAAGGGGGCACAGGGCCCTGCGACGTGCCAGCTGGACGAGTGTGCGGCGCAGTGCCCGACGTGTGCCGACAAGGGCGACGGCAAGGGCTTTGCCTGCAAGGGTGCTGGGCAGCGCTGCGTGGACCCGGGGATGGCACTCACGCAGGTCGGCGACTGGCAGTGCGAGTGTGTTGCGCCAGCGAAGGGGGCAGCTGCTGTTGCGGAACGCGCCGTGTGTGGTATGCCATTCGATTCCAGCTTCCAGCCACTGTTGCCCGCCCCTCCCCACCTCCTCCTCACACAGTGCACGATGAGTGCCTGCTGGTTGCGAACGCCAACGTGTGTGGTGCTGCCAGCCAGGACTGCGTTGACCCTGACCAGAGCGAGACGAGCCTGAACGACTGGACGTGCGTGTGCAAGGCCCCCCAGACGGGCAAGGCCCTGACAGCTGCAGCCAGCTGCACCTGGGATGAGTGCCTGGACAGCAGCGTCGCGCGGACGTGCAGCGCCGCTGGGCAGACTGTATGTTGCAATGCCAGGGAGGGTGTAGGAATCTGCATGTGATGCATATGAGGCATATCATGGGCGTGAGTGATACGTGCTTGTGTGTGCTATGCGGGCCACAGTTCAGGGGTACATGGAACATTTGAACAGAGTGTTCGCCAAAACCAGAGATCGGTTGCTGTGTGGCCTCATGCATCCACCCACACCCTTCACAGTGCTATGACCCGGACATGCGTGCATCCACAACCGGTGACTGGAAGTGCCGTTGCCCGAACCCATCGACTGGCGAAGGTGCAGGAAAACCTGCCACATGCACCTTCACCGGAGAGTGCGCCACTCCTGAGATCGCAAGCGTGTGCACATCTCGCGGGCAGACATGCGTGGACCCCGATGTTGTGAAGGCAGGTGACTGGGTGTGCCAGTGTGTGTTCCCGCAGACGGGGGTGAATGGGCTGAACAAGCCTGCAAAGTGTGGGACGAATGAGTGCACCGTGCAGTGCCCGACGTGCGAGCGTGGGGCGTGCGCAGCGGCCGGGCAGGTGTGCGAGGACCCGGACCCGTCGAAGGAGGGCGACTGGGTGTGCAAGTGCAGGGCCCCGCAGCTCGGGACGCCAGCGGTGGGCAAACCTGCTGCCTGTGTGGGTGTGCAGTGCACTGACATGTCCACGGAGGGCGCCTGCACTGCCGAGCCGCAGTGCGTGTACGATGGGGTGCAGGGCGTGTGTGTGTCGCGTGTGGTGGTCCCCGGGTGGAACGTCACACAGACCCTCACTCTCACACTCAACGAGACGGAGGACCTCCGTGCTGCGACTGGCGACGGCGACGACGACTGCGTGCTGTGCTGGCTGCTGCCGCTTCTGCTGCTGCTGTGCTGCTCGTGCTGCCTCCTCGCCTTCCTGGCCATGCGGAGGCGCCAGCAGCAGAACGAGGCCGAGGACGAGAAGTGGAACAAACAGTTCGAGGCGGAGGTGGACGAGGAGGACGGCGAGGAGAACCTGGGGATGCGCAGCCCCTCGGCAAGCGGCGATGCCCACGAGGCACTGCTGACAGAGGAGATGGCAGAGAACAGCAGGAAGGATGACAGTGACGACATCTAGAGCCCGCCCCTGTGCCAACAGAATCCTGTTGTGCTGGGAAGGCAGCTCTGCGCGTGTTCGATGCCGAGCTCCTGCATTCTTTTTGTTGTCTCGATTGCCCCCCCGTCCCCTTCATCACTGACAGGCCTCATCATCTGCAGAGGTTTCTTGTACCCCCTTGCTGTTATCTTCCTTTATCACGTCTGTGTGTGACTCTATTCTTTTCTGTGCCGTTTGCTGTTTGAACTTTGCGTGCCGGATGTTCCTTTGCCTTTTTATATTTACCAGTTACGAGTATCGAATCATAGCGGCGTCACGAACTAACGAAAGTAACGAAGGAAGTCATACGACTGAAACTTTATAATGATCGCACCTTCATGCCACTTCACAGGGGCTTCCATAGCCTTTGACACAATTAGTGTGCGCTCAAAATCCCTGCCACACCGTGGCTGTATCTTTTTTTTGTTGGGAGGGCATCCTTCCTTCTATTCTACTCTTCTAGAGGGTTTCTACAAAACGATCGTAACAGAAGCGCGGCCGCTGTTTTTTTTTGCCACCGCAACACACTGCGCGTCATCACGAGCGTCTTTTTATATCTTCAACACAACTCTATTCGTGCGTGTCAGCGTTTGCCCCTCGCCTCCTATGCAACCCCTTTCACGGGGTTGCTTCGAGGTTGCATGTGTCGAGGTACCATACGTCTGAGGCTTCTTGTTCTTCCCCATCCCATTCCATACCCCCCTTGCCCTTCCCCCTTGTTCCCCAAGGCTTGTCAGGCCTGCCTCTTCGCCCTTCCAACAGCAACGGTGATGTACACGACCCCGTTGTTGACCTGCCGCACGCACCCCCACAGGGTCCCGTGTCTGAAAGGTCGTCGCCCCTCATCTTGTGTGCGTGATGCGTGATGCACGATGCGTGCCCCCTCCCCCCCCGAAGAGGAATCAGCGACTGGTGAGTGTAGCTGCTCGCATTGGTTCGGCGCTTCGGTTGCATTGCATGTTGGCGTGACGTTGGTGCCTGGCCTCACCCTGAGTGCGGTACCCTCAGCGCGCTGCTTGGATGAATGTCCAAAAAGGGGGGCTTCGCTCTGAAGTGCAGGGCGGTGGCGCCCTGACACTTCGCGGCACGGTTTGGCAGAGCCGAGGTCCATTGCTCCAGGACTGGTGGTGTTTTGTTGCATCCCCGAAAAAGCAAAAGAAAACTGGCCTGGCCCATGTGCTTGTGTTGGTGGCGGCGAGGGGGGTGTTTACGCCACACACACTCTCACAATCCGTGGAAAGGTCCACCCAAAGTCGATCCACTCAAAAGAACCCCCACCCTTCCCATCCTCCCCACACAAACGCACAGTGCAGTGTGCCTGGAGCCCACTACACCTCGTTGTGCCTTGGAACCTCGCGGTTTTGCGTGCGTACCTTGCCTTTGAATAGTTCAGTGTCAATACGAACACTGCCGAACACTTGGTCCGCACTTCCTGCACCAGGCTGTCTGCATCTGGGGATGCCGTCGAAGCAACTCGGCCCCCTCGCGTGGCAGCCGCGTGCAAAGAGTACAGGCCAGACGAATCATGCTTGTGGTGCTATTGTGCGTGCGCATCAGAGGAGAGGGAATCGGAATGCAGAAGTGGGTCTCCCTGTCGCAGGGGCCTTGGCTATGGTGCTGCAGCTGTTGCATACCCCCCTCCCCTCCCGCCCCCCCTGTTTGCAGACAGATGCCGCGTCCCCACCACCCATCATTCCGGTGTCGTTCTCGGCCCCTCCCCTCCCCAGGCATTTTCCACCCTTCCCCGACAGGGCCACAGGCTTCCCCCTCTGGGGACCACCCCCTCCGCCGGTTCCCTCCCCAGAGGATGCAGGGCGGGAAAGGGGGGAAGGGGCCCGCGGGGCCCGACCCGTTGAGCCGGCTGTATTCCTTCCCTGCGAACAGCCAGTTCTGGGCAGAGCTGGTGCGGCAGGCGAAGGGGCACCCGGGGGCGATGCGTGCGCCGCACTTCCATGTCGACTGCCCCAACATGCGGGAGGGGATGCTGCTGAACAAATACTTTCTGAGGAGCTTTGTCGTGGGGTGGGAGCGGAACAACGGGCACGTCGTGAAGAAATCCGACGCCAACACGCGGGACAGCACCAACCACGAGTCCGCAGAGTTCTGGGGAGGCGAACGGAGACCCGCGCAGGGCGGCGCCGGAGCGGAATGGGACGGCTGGGAAGGGTGGGACGAGTCGCAGGACTGGGATCCCTCCGGGGGGGGCTACTGGCAGCAGCCGCAGCAGCAGCCCACCGCACCCCACCACCTGTCCCAGAACCCCCCGGGGGCGGTGCCCGACAGCTTCGCGACGGCTTCCCCTATGGGGGCTCGCGCGCTGCATTCCACCTCCTGGCAGGGCCCTGCCAGCGCGCAGCAGCCCTCCCAGATCACGCAGCACCGCAGCTTCGACCCGCCGCACCCACAGCAGCAATACACTGTGGGCGTCCGCCCCGCTGCTGCGCAGCACCAACCCCCCGCACCCCACTCGCATGGCGGCGGGACGTGCCCCACCTGCAGGCAGCATGTTGGCGGGGGTGTCAGCCAGGTGAGCTTTGCCCCGCACGCCTCCTCCTCGCCAGCACCTGTTGCGCCTCCGGCGCAACCGGGTGTGCCGTATATCTCTGTGCGGCAGGCTGAGGCTGATGCGAGTGTGGATCAGATGTTCATGGTGTCGCAGGGTGGTGGTGGTGGTGGGGGTGTGTCGATGCATTCCTTCGCACCGCAAGGGGGTGGTGGTGGTGGTGGTGGTGGTGGGCGATCCACCTCCGCCGCACGCTCGATGGGCGGCCCCAGCAACCTCAGCCTCGAGGAGAAGCTGCGGAACGCCCAGATCCGGCAGAGGGACTGGCAGGGGTCGCGGAACGACTGGACTGGCCAGGGGAGCCGGCCGGAGAATGCGAGTGCGCCGCGCCCGGTGCAGTATGGCGTGACGGTGGCGCATGACATACCCCTTTCGATGTCTTCGAGGCGGTGATGGTCCCGTGAGAGAGAGGGGGTGGTGGTGTGGTGTGGTGTGGTGTGGTAGTTTGGTGGCTTTGCTCTTGCAAAGGTGGGGAGGAGCGGTGGAGGGTGTGTGGCAGGGGTTCGGTGCAAAAAAAAGTTAGTGTCGCACAGGGGTGGGGGTGGGGTGTTGCGTGCGTGTGTTTGTTCTGCCTTTTTGTCTTTCTCTGCCTTGTTTCAGTACGTTCGCCTTCTTTCTGCAGATTAACACACTGGTTGCACAAACAAGCACATGACGCACACCGGTCCTTATGCAAGCCGAACAGAGATGGTGCGAATTGCCCGGGCCTGTCTGGTTCACCCCGAGCCAAGGATGATTTGATTGTCAAACGGGCGATGTTTTCTCTGTATCGTGGTGTATGTGTGTGTGCCGCGTGCCTCTTCTTCATCCTGGTGTTGTCACAGCGCGTGAACATCGTGCCAAGATTCTGCCACGTCTTAGCGTCGGCAGAGGCAAGAAAGAAACCATTGACCCCCTCTTCCAGTGCTCTCGCTGGTCGCCACGATCTGACAAACGGCATGGCGAATTTTGAGGTCGAAAAAAAGAGGCGGAAAAAAAATTTCCGCAGGCGCTTCGCGCCTGCGGCGTCGATCACGTCGACACGTGACACACTGAGTGGACAGCGCATAACCTGCCCCACACTGATGTGGGCTTCATCGTCCGGCAGACATCGTGTGCCGCAGCCATGCAGTGCATGGACGGTGGTGAGAGACTCATCCGGCAGGCAGTTCCCTAGCCATCTTGAGGTCTTCTGGAGGTTTCAAACAGGGGGGTCTGGGGGGCGGAGCCCCCCAGCCGCCGGAGGCCACGGTAGTGAGCATCTTTTCATTGTGGGCGCACAGTTTCTATATTGTATCCATAGTCGTAGGGCTGAACGCACGTTCAGCCACCGAGGGCTCAGGGAGTACGCGATGTTGCACCGTACTACACAGCACTGGGTATTTCACCCATCTCCCGAGGAGAAATATGGGAGGCCGTCCTTTTCCGGGCTCCACCAGCAATTTTGGCCCCTGTGAGGACAATACACTCCTTCAAGCGCGGAGAAATCCGCCACGTGAAAAAAATTCCGGGGAAAAAAAAAAGGCGAAATTCGCCACGCAAAAAAGTGCCGTGAAAAAAAAAGGCGAAAAAAACCACTTTTTCGCCACCGCGAGAGCACTGCCCTCTTCCCCCCCCTCCCAGTCCAAATCCTGCAGCATTCTGTTGTTTATAGAGCGAAAGCCCTTTCCCTCATAGTGGGGGTCTTCGATCAGACATGCAGAACGTGATCGAAGAAGCTGCGTGAGCTGTGTCCCCACAAACGAGATGGGCGAAGCGACACAGAGCGAAGGCCCCCGCTATGATGAATAGATCAGTTGCATGGCTGCTTCGATTTGCTCTTCCCTCAAGACCTCTTGATGCCGTCTGACCGTGTGCACTCAGCAGGGTCGGGGTGGGGTGGAGGGTGGGGGGTGGCCCAGACAATGCACGAGTCCCATCTCGAGAGACGGCGTCTCGCTGACGACGACGCCAATGCGGCCGAGCAACAGAGTGACGCCGCCATCGAGATCCAGCCCCGGGACTGCAAGCAACAGTGGCACACGGTGCGGAAATCTGATGGCCGCTGGCAGCGAGTCAAGGTCTGCCCACCCAGCCCCCTACCCTGCATCGGTTCAAATTGTGTGGGCAGTGGGGGTTGCAGCAAGAGAATGCCCGGTGCACTGTCTGTGCTGGGGGTCTGTCTGTCTCCGGGTCTGTGTTGCCCCGCATATGTGCGGAGAGGCTCTCGTTTCCACGAATTCATGACCGAACCTCTTCCCCCCCCCCCCTCCTGTCAAACAGACCAGGCATTGTTTTGGGTTGTAGGGTGCCACCCAAAGCGGTGGCAGACCTGACTTATCTTCTTCTCAAGTGTGACAAGGTTCTAAATATTGAAGAGCATGGCCCGTCACTGCCCTGGTCGTTCATACGTCGGGGCTGTGCCCACTGAGGCCAACGCACTGGACGTCGCACCTGTGTGTCGCAGTGTAGGGATCGCATCAAGAAAGGATACGGAGTGGGGTAAAAAATATGCCACGCCTGTTGACAGGGCACACCCTAGTTCTTGAAGGGTTTGAACAAGATTGCTCTGTGGGCAAGCCTCTCTCCCAGCACCGCCCTCCCCCCATTGCACAGCTCTACGACATCGGGCAGCCTGGGTGGTTCTACCGCTTCATGAACCCCCGCGATCCCGCGAAGGCGCGGAGGCGCGTGGGGCACCTGTATTGGAAATGCCTCAAACGCCTGGTGCTCTCTTCGTACCTCCTGTTCTTTGGGATTGTCTTCTTGTTGATCGGATCAGTCTGCCACTTCACATGCGACGACAGCGACCGTGCCTGGGTATGCCCCGAACATTCCTCCCTCCCGGGCGCCAGCCTACTCACGACAGTAGGGCCTGTAGGGCCCTTAAGACAATCTGAACTCATCCGACACCACCTGTTTGTTGAAGTGGAGTGGAACCAAGCTTGACTGGGCATCGTCTGCAGGAGCATGAGTGTTGCACTGCCCTCCCACCACAGGCCTTCCAGTTCTGCGGGCTGCTGATCTTCCTGCCGGGGATCTACGGCGTGACGATACTGACGAAGTACGTCATGGGGCACGATGAGTACACATGGAAGCTCCTGCCGGAGCCATCGTGAGAATTCAACCTCACACACCCAAGCAAACTAACGTCCCTAGCCCGCCCGCAACGCCGGGTGTATATTGTAGAGCCGATGCCGCAGGCACAGCGGACAGGCAGAGCCCTCCACCGGATTGTCACCCCTCCCCTTTCCCTTCCCTTCCTTTCCCGCCTGCTCTTGATAGCGATGGAAACAGTAGCACGGGCGCACACCTACCACTGCGTTGTGTCGCATGGCAGCCCGCCTGGTTCTTCGAGCTCCCCCGCCACTCCTGCCCTGCCCACCACCACCACCACCACCGCACCAGGCAGTGTGGGCCTGGCGCCCAGCACTGTTGCGTTGCATGGGGGAGGGGGTGGCCTCTCCCGGCCATGGGCTGGAGGCTGCTGTGCAGTATGTGGTGGGCGGGGGGCTGTACCTCACTGCCCTGGAGATGTACCACGAGCTGTTGGACCGCAACATAGTGGAGCGGCGTCTGAAGGACTTTGTGGAGCAGCGGACGGGGCACGCGCTGTTCGACCCTGAGACAGACAGCTGTGGGGGGGACGACGAGCCTGGCCCGGCGGATAGCGCAGCGTCGATAGCTGTGCGGGAGATGCAGCAGCTTGCGAGTGAAAATGCACAGCTGCTGAAGCAGCTGGAGGAGGCACGCAGGCAGCAGACCGCAAAGCGAGACGCTGGCCTGGGGCATGAGATACACTTGCTGTCGGAGCAGCTGAAGCAGCAGGAGATGCGCGAGCGGGACGTGCTGGGTGTGTTGGCAGAGCGGCTGCCCAACGTCATCACCAGCGTCAGGTCCAGCCGCAAGGACTCGCTCATCCACATCCTGCTGACGGCTATCGAGCACCACCCAGAGCCACGTGTGCGCGCTTCTCTCCTCTTCCACTATGTCACGCTGTTCAAACGCCCCGACGACGACCAGCGCCACCAGCTGACAGAAGGGCTCAGGCAGCTTGCCGAGCGCCTGGTCAAGACTGACCCCACGCGTGTGGAGACAGAGCTGCTCGCGGCGGTGCGGGGCCTGATGGAGTACCGCTATCCCGAGCAGCGTGTGTTCGCAGTGCACGCGATACAGGCGCTGTGCCCCTGCCTGCACCCCACCGTGCAGCGGGAGCTGGTTGTGAACATGTGCAAGGTGCTGCTGGCAGACTCCTCAAGCAGCGTTCGGGAGGCAGCCATCCTGGCCGTGGCGGAGCTGAAGCTCCCCAGCAACACAGGGCAGCTGCTTGTGACGGCGTTGGGCGACTCCTCGGCGAAGGTGCAGAAGGCGTCGTTACAGCAAGCCCTCCCGAGCATCGCGAAGATGGCGGTGGCCGACGATGCCTTTGTGTCGTCCCTCCTGTCGCCCCTCATCGACTCGCTGCGCCTCGACGTCTCCCAGGCGCGTGTGGCTGCCGTTGACTACTGCATCTCATGGCTGCGCGATCACATCCTGGAGTCTGTCCCACCCGTCCTGGGGAGCAAGACCGACGACCTGTCAGCACTGATGTCCCGCGCCATCTCACGCAAGGTCAAGGGCCTCTGGCCCGTGGGCGAGTGGGTGCTGGGCCCCTTCATCCTGATGATGCTGCACATCATCGCCACAACGACGTCCCCTCAGCAGGACTGTGCTGTGATGGTGCTGTCTTCGAGCGTGCTCACCCTGACGCCCGTTCTGGACGAGGTGGTCACGCCACTCTTCAGCGAGCTGGTGCTGAGCGGGCTGCAGGTGCTGGACAGGGAGCACCTGTCACCGGAGCAAGAGGACGAGCTGCGCCCCAACTGGGCCCTGTTCCGCCCTTTCGTGCGCTACTCCCTCACCCTCGACTCCTCCACCCGCTCGACAAGCTCCATCTCCGATCTGCTGATCGCAGGGGTGAAACGCTGCAAACACGACGAAGACGAGCTGGTGGACTTCGCGCGCATGCTGTGTGATGTAGCTGATGAATACGACGAGGTGCAGGTGCGTGCTGTCGACGTGCTGTGGGACTGTGTCGTGCAGGACGACGTGCATCTCCGCCGCGCGGCAGCATCGTGTTTCTCAGTCCTCCTCCACGGCAGGTGCCTCAACGCACAGCTCGTGACAAAACGCGTCCTCCCCGCACTCATCAGCATCAGCACAGACGAGTCCGATGAGGTCCGTGTTGCCGCTGTCGCCTGCACCGCCTTCCTTGCAACACAGCTGGCCGCCCCCGATGTGCTGCAGAAGCTCGGCAGCTCCCTGGTGTCGAGCTTTCGGTTTGACATCAAATCCTGCCAGCCGTGGCTGCAGTCTCTGGTCAACCATGTCGGCAAGATGCCCCCCGCATTTGTCGCCGAGCACGTCTACCCACTCCTCAACACCGCCATCGCCGCTGCGACTGAGGCCGCGCCGCAGAACCCACGCGAGACGACATCCATTGTGCTGCTGCTCTGTGAGTGCGTCAAGGTGATCGTGCACATGCCACACCACGAGATTCCCGAGGCCTTCAGTGCAAGCTGCCTGGTGACTTCCCTCCGAGGGCTTGCGAAGGTCCTGACTGACCAGAAGGCGTCTGTGCTGCAGATGGCGAAGGAGCTGGAACACGTTGAGAGCGACAGAGAGAACAAGAAGGAGAGGTTCCTCTCGAAGTTCCGCGACTTGCTCCCAAATGTCGACACGGAGCGTGTGGCAAGCGACGCAAAGCAACGCGGCTCGCTTCAAGGCGCCCCGCGCATATCTCCGAAAGACCGTGACCGGCAGGTCGGTGCGGACGACATGGCGACCCCAGCGTACGTTGCGTCGGCTGTTGCACATGCGACCCACCCTGCAACACAAACCATGCAGGCGGCGCAGACAGCACACCAGGGTGCGCCCCGAAATCGCTCACTCCTTACCAAAGTGCAGCAGAAGCTCTTCGGTGTGCACGAGGCAGGGCAGTAGCCACAGGTTGATACAGAGGCACCGTGAGAGGGGGTGCGTTGGTTTGTGGGGTACTGACGGTGGAATGGCCATCTCCTCAAGAGCAGGGACACCCCGTTGCACTCTGCACTGCAAGATAAAAACGTAGTCGGGTGTGGAGCCCGGCCCCTTCTTTGTTTTTGCATGGCTTTCCATGGTGTTTGTCCCACACAGACACGCCCCTTCTGGGCCAAAAGAAGCGTATTTCTGAGCCTGCGGCTTGGCGTTTTTGCTTTCTCTTCTGGAAACCCCCCTCCCCCTGAATGTCCACCCTTCAAATGATCGAAAGGAACCCCATCCCCCCCGCATTGTTAGCCATTTTTATTTTTTTGCGATCAACTTGCAAGCCAGCAATATCAATAAAAAAACCCACATTTCTGGAGGGTCTTCGCAGGCTGTTAGTTTCCGGCAATGTCGTCACTTTTCAGCCTGCTTCGCTGGAAAATGCACCAAACCAATGCCCGGTGCCCGGAGCGGAGACCCTCATTGTCTGATGCTTCGATGCGAGAGACACACAGCTCTGGCCAATTCGTTTACACGACATCGCGCCCTCCCCCGGAATTGCGCCCCAAAGTCCCTTGCTCCGGATTGAAGGTCGGCGTCAAAGGATATATATATCAGGGTGTGAGTGAGGGGACTTAGCTCGACAAATCGGAGGAGGGAGGGGTTACACTGGTGCCAGAGTGGATACCTTGTTGACGCAATCAGCGTGTGGGGGAGTGGTTGGGGGTGGGTAGGGGAGGGGGCGGCAATGGGGCGGCTGTACACCAATATCAGGGGTGTGTGGTGTGTGTCTCGGGTGCGATCTACACGGCTTGCAAGGTTTCGTGGGGTCCAGATATGATGCCGTGCTGGGCAGAGAGGTCAGAGGGCACAGTTTTGCCGCAGAAAATCCTGGTGGGGCAGGGAACAACGTTCCGGGTGTGCCTTGCAAACAACGAACATCAGGGCGGAAGAGAATCTGGTGGTGATGGGAGGGGGGGGGTGCAATCAACGAAGGATACACAAAACCTTTCTCCCGTCCTTTCTCCCTGAATCAGGCTGCGCGAATCACCATTTTTTGAAGGAGCCGTTGCGGGTTGTTTTTTTTTCCAGGCGTAATATTGGTGCGCGCGTTGAGAGGCATGACACCAAAAAAAGACGTGGAATTGATCCGCAAACCCGCAAACCCGAAAGTGCAGAGAACGTGACGGCCCTAACAGAGCAGGTGTCACGCTGACATATTTATTCCATTTGGCATAGAGCAATATCCCCGACCCCACCCCACCACAATGTGCAAAAACAAAGGGCTGTGGAAGCGGTGGTGGGTGTTGAGCGCACCAACTGGCTTTTCCGCTGCCTTTTAGAGGGGGGGGGGGTAGAGGTGCATCGGCATGCATGGCCGTCACAACAATCTAACCCGCACCCCGGCACCCCCTCTCCCTCCCCCCTTGTGGACGACCTGCAAAAAAAGCGAGTGGTGGCCGCGGCCGTCGTGGTGTGCCACACCCCAAAAGCAACCACCTTACGTGGGTGAGATACCCCATACTCTCAAGGAGCCTGCCCGGGAGATCCCCGCTCCCCCCCCACCCCACCCCCCCCCCCCCCCCAACTGTCGGAAGCCTTGCTGAGCCTTCACTCAGAACAGCAGCCATACCCCCACCCCCAACTGCTCTCTGCAGTGCGTCTTGCAAACAACCACTCTCGGCTCCCCCCACCCCACGCCCACGCCACCTCACAGGAGACGCTGCCGTGCAGCCCTGCATGTCGTGGGGGCGCTGACTGTATGGCGGCTGTCGAAGGGCACAGCGTGGTGACATGGCAGGGCGCCGCCTACGCCTTCGGCGGGAAGAACAAGCGCGATGAATACACAGACGACGTGTGGCAGATATCCATCGGGCCGCAGGCTGCAGCGTGGAAGCGGATCGACACCTCTGGGGAGAAGCCCACCCCACGCGCCTACCACGGCGCGGTGCTGTGGCGCGACCGCTACCTCATTGTCATCGGGGGGGTGGGCGACGGCCACACCGTCACCACCTCCACGGTGCACGTCCTCGACCTGGAGGACCGGGTGTGGCGCACCCGGGAGACCGGAGGGGACGTCCCGCAGTCCCGCTGCCACCACAGCCTCAACGTGTCGGCACACCAGGACCGCCTCCTCCTCTACGGGGGCTACCCTGTGGGGCCGGAGGCGGAGACGATGTTCGCCTCCGGGCATGTCGAGCCGCAGCACCGCCCCTTCTTCGAGATGTACTCCCTCGACCTCACAGGCAACGACCTGCAGTGGCAGCGCCTGAGGTGCGTCGAGGAGTTCCCCCCGACGCTGTGGGGGCACACCGCGTCGCTGTACTTCAACAACCTGGTGGTGTTCGGGGGTGTGGATGTGGTGGACAACCGGGAGTCATGCCTGGCATGCGTGTGGCACTGCGACAAATCCCAGTGGCGCTGGGTTGAGTTCAACGTGGTCCCCCAGGCGCGCGCCCTCCACTCCGCATGCATCTACCGCGGATGCGTCCTGGTTTTTGGAGGTTTCGGCCTCACCAACACATGCCGGTTCAACGACACCTGGTCCTTCTCCCTCGAGTCGGGGCAGTGGGTCGAGCTGGCTGCAGGCGGCGAGCTCCCCTCCCCCCGCTCCGGGCACGCCTCCTTCATGCTGGACGACCAGCTCGTTGTGGTGGGGGGTGTCGACGCGGAGCACCGCAGGCTCAACGACATCCACGTCCTCAACCTGCAGGCTGCGCAGTGGCGCCGCCTCCCGGTTCAGGTCCACGGAGCTGCCCCCATTCCCTCTCCAGAGGCACCCAGCTTCCCTGAGAGCGTGCCTGGGATTGACAAGGCCCAGGCCCTGTTGGATCGTGCAGCAGCACAAGGTGCACAGTACACCGATATGGAGCGCCGCCACTTCGGCAGGGAAACGGAGGGGGCACCTCGCATATCGCCCCCGCGGCACGGCGTGGCAGGCGTTGCTCCGGCTGCTGCTGCTCCGCTGCAGTCGCAGCACCCGCTGCCCCTCCGCGGCGGCGACGCGTCTGGGCTGATGATGCAGCCCGCAGCAGAGAGGCCCGGGCCCCCGAGGTACCTCCCCCCGCAGCCTGTCTACGACAAGCTGCTGGAGAGTGTGGTGCCCTACTCTGACCCCGCTCCCGGGAGGGACAACAGGCACACATCGCCGATGCGTGGCGCGCATCACATCCCCCCGCCGCCCCCGCCCCTGGGGTACGATGCGGTGGGGCTGGGTGGAGGTGCTGTGGCGGAGCCGAGGAAGGAGGTTTCCTTCTCGCAGAGCGTGCAGACGGAGGCGGTGGGGTTGCCTGCTCCGGAGGTGAAGGTGGTGCCCCAGCCGGTGCAGGCGGTGCCGCAGGGGGATCCCGGGTTGGAGCGTGAGGCGGCGTCCGTGATACAGAAGCAGCGGGAGGAGATTGACCTGCTGAGGTCGATGCTCGAGGGGAGGCAGGAGCAGATGCGGCAGCAGCGCCCGCTGGAGGACATGCCGCAGGGGGGGCCTGCTGCGCCGCACATATCCCTCACGAAGGAGACGATTCTCGACATGATGCCGAAGCTGCTCAGCACCAGCATCACGGAGTCTCCGCTGATGCCGTTCCCCCCTTCCAACAGCGCAGGGGTTGGGAAGGAGGGGCTCATCTCACGGACTGCGATACAGGATTTGGTAGACCGGCGCATCGGCAGCAAGCAGCCGCCCCTCAGGTATGCCTTGCGTTGTGATGCTATGTATCGATCGAGTGAAAAAGGGGGGGAGGGGGGTCAGCCTTGGGGTTTTACTTCAGCTTCATTACCTTCTTTCTTCCACAGCCATTCGGCTTCGCCTTTGCTGAATCCGTCTCTGCTGTCGACTGCGCCGACCGACCTGTCGCGGTATACTGTGCAGCGGCGAGACACGGGGCCTGCCCCACGCCTGGTGCCGCAGCAGCCCATCGAGGCGAAGAGGACCTCGCCGGAGCGGAATAGAGACGCGCCTCTGGACATCCTGGCGCATGGTATGCAGGGGTTGGGGTTGGGGTTAATCCCAGCGGGGGTTTTGTTGTTTTGCTGCAGAGCATCATTTCGGGGGTCACACGGTTGGGCATCGCTTTTTGTGCTGGAGGCCCGAGCCTCTGAAGACGCCGGGCTCCGCATCTAGAGAGGACAGGAAGCAAAAAAATAAGGCGTCAATGGGACAGATCAAGCTTGCTTGTGATTGTCGACACCAAAAAAAAATAATCCCGATCGGGATAACCTAAACCAGTGCATTTTCCCTAAACCACCGCGCCTTCTTACAGACCCCTTCCGGCTGTTCAACATGCCGGTTGCTGCTGCCGCGTCGCCCGGTTCTGACCCGGCGCTGCCGAAGTACCACCCTTCGATGTACACCCCGCCTGCGAGCTACGCGGATCTTGTGAAGAAGCTCTCAACCGAGCCGCAGCCGAGCGGCCTCCCCCCGACAAACGGCGTGCTGCCGCCCGCCCCATCCGATCCCCAGCAGCCTGGCGGGGGGCACTCGCCCCCTGCGCATAAGGCTCCTTCGCTCGCGAAGATCCTGAAGGGCGCATCGATGCTTTCCATTACGCATGTCCAGGTATGTGTCCCGTCGTCGGGGAGTGCCGATTCGTGTTTCGGCTGCTGTGTGCGGCAGTCCACACCCCACTCCACCCCATTCTGCTGCAGGATCCGCAAGAACGCCTTCCGTATCAAAGACCTCTGGCGCCGTAGGCCGGAGGTGTGGGAGCGAGGCAGGGTTTTAGGCAGGGTTTTGTGCGATGTTTTCATAGAATGGATGATTTTGTCCGCCACGGCCATCACACATGCAGTCGGGGGGGGGGGGAGATTTTCCTCATCTCTTCTTTTCCTCTGCTGTAGTGATCTGACGACAACCGCGTGCAGAAAAGGGGCGCTCCCCGGGTCATCCCGCCACGCCGGGGTTGTGGTCGGTGAAACCAAAAAAGGGCGTGCCGATGTCGGGTGTGCCGATAGCGCGGCGCTGATCACACAGCACAGTGTTGCGGGATATACAGACACTTTTATATTTGTCAAACCGATAAACATTACCCCCCTCTCTCGACCTGCCTAGAGCATGTAGAGTTTGTAGAATCTTGCCCCCCCATCCCCCCCCACCACCCCCCCCCCCCCCCCCGTCCGATCCCCCCACCATTCTTCTCTGTTAGAGCGGGCAACTTCCATGCCTACTCACCCACAAACACTATCCAAACACACACGCCCCTTCATCCCCCCCCTCCCCTGCATTGCAGCCTCTTGCCATCCCCCAAAGAGGCAGGCAAGGAGAAGGGGGACTAGAGAGAACAGTTACAGCGATGTGCGGCACCCCTCCCCCCTCCACCCACCCCATCTCACCCCGTTGCCTCAAACGATGGCTTTTTTTGCCGTGTTTCCAGCAGCCCCTTTGTCCCCCCACCCGCACCCATTTGCTCGAGGGTGTCTGACTTCCTGTTGTGCATTGCTCTGCCTTCATTATTCTTGGATGCGCTCAACAAAAAGGTAGTCCGGAGCTGTTATCCCACAGTTGCCGGACAGGGTGTCTATAATAAAGCGAAAGTAGTACGATTTCCGACAAGCATACCCCTCGCCCACTGTTTCCTCTTCTTCACGACCCACCACCCGCCTGCCTGCGCAGTGCTACACAGAGGTCGGGGGTGGTGTGCCACGATGTTCGCACCGAAGGCGGCACGCCAGTGCCTGGCACGGCAGTCACGGGGTGTGCGCAAAGCAACGCCCTTCCTGTTACGCCTGATGGGGACCATTTCCTACGAGCCCCAGGTGGTCGAGGTGGAGGATGCGCGGGGCCTGGAGCTTCTCAAGACACAGGAAAGCCGCAAGAAGGTCGTCGTCGTGGTCTACTCTCAGCACAGCGACACGGAGTTCCGCAGGTCTGTCGAGGGGGTCACTCTGGAGTTCCCCCTGAAGGAGTACAACAACCAGATCACGTACGCCTTCGCGAGCTATACACTCGATGAGACTCTGCCCTGCTTCCCTGTCATCGATGTGTACCTCAAGGGTGAGCGTGTCTTCCGCTCCCTCGGTCGGTCGCCCTCACACATGAGGAGCTTTCTGGGGAAATGCGTTTCCGAAAGCGGCCTCACCCCCGACCCCAACGTGGACGAGATTGACCTGGGGGACTCCACCCTGGTGATGGGCAGGCCGCGGAAGGAGTTCCGCGATATGATGCGCAGTCTGGGCTCAACTCCCCCAGACGCGTTCTACAACAAAGTGATGGGGTACCGGGAAGAATTTTCGAAGGCCTCCAAAGCGTGAGGGCCATGCGCTGGTGCCGCGCTGATCGGAGAAAGCCTCCATCCCACATCAAGGAATACAATACGCTCGGTCGAAACGGTGAGGATATGTCAGACACCTCAGATAGATGTGTGGATGCGTGGGATTGAACAACAGGCTGGCCAGCAAGTGTGGTCTTGTTGGACACACGGCTTGCTTCGTGGGGTGGGTGGGGTGTGTGTGTGTGTGTGGTGCTTTGGAGCAGTGTTTGACAGATCCTCCTCTCTCTCTGTGTCAGCACCTTTCTGCTTCGCAGCACTGTGCCAAGATGTGGCCCGTTTGTCATGTTATGGGTGTCACCTTTTCTGCACTCCTGAGCGAATGGCCCCTTCCCCCCTCTTCGCCCTGTGATGCTGGGGCCCTGACATGCCAACGCTGCCAAAAGTAGAACCAGAAACAGGCGAACGAACCAGGTCGTATCCCCACCACCTCCCCCCACCCCGACTTCCAGACACGGCGCAGCTTTGTTTTGTGTTGTGATGTGGCGTTTGCCGCCCAACCACCAACCCACCTCATGACAGAAGGGCTGTGCATGACAAGAGGCCCTTCGTTCCGGCAGCCCGACACGATGGAGAAGAAGATTGAGAGCCGCCTTGGGGACCTCGACGAGGTGTTCGGGTTCCAGACGGCAAAGGTTGTGGTCATCAAGGACAGGTTCCTCGGGCTGCTCGCCATTGGGCTGAAGATTGCGATCCTGATGTACATCATCTTCACGGTGATCGTCGACAAGGGGTACTTCTTGGTGGAGGTCCCTAGGGGGACGAGCCGCATGACGCTGCGCATCCCTGAGGTGGCTGAGAATGCATCGCTCCCCTACTGCACCAACAGCCCTGGGCCTGTGACAGGGGCAGACACGGTGCCTCTTCGGTTGGAATGCGCGTATGTCGACTCCCACCAGCTGAATGTCCCGTCCCTCGGGAGCCAGTTTTTCATCACCACGCGTCTGAACCGCACCCTCAATAACTACACCTGTGATCTTGCGGATTATGCGTGTCAGAAGCCCGAGTCGTACCCCGCGTCGACCGACCTGTTCACCGGGTTCATTGGTGGTATCGAGGAGGCCACGCTCCTGCTCATCCACACCATCGAGGGGCGCGGGCAGATCAGCCTGGAGAAGCACCTCACGGAGATGCACGGCGTTGTGAAGAACTGCAGGGGCGATGTGGTGAAGGAGCTGCCGAAGCGGGACAGCGCGGATTCCAACAACCAGGACATCTTGAAGCGTATCATAAAGGTGCGCGAGCTGGTGAGCTGGGCACGCCCTGGGATGCACTCCTCCTGCGACAAGGAGCTGTCGCTGGACGACCTGACGAAGCCTGACGGGATAAGCACCCTGCGCTACGACGGGATGATCCTGCACATCCTCATTGAGTACGACAACACGGAAGGGTCCGACACCGACGAGGTGGAGTACACCGTATCCGTCACTGCTCTGACGCAGGCTGATCCGAAGTATGAGTCACTGTCGCAGATTGACGACAAGCAGTTCACCCTTGACAACCGGCACGGGTTGCATATTATTGTCGTGCAGACGGGGAAGCTCGGGCAGTTCTCATTTGCTGCGCTTGTGATCAGCATGACGGCAGGTCTCGGCCTGCTTGCTGTGGCGAACACCATCACCGACCTGCTGGCGAAGTACGCAATGCCCCTCCGCGAAGAGTATAAGAAGCTCATCTTTGAATACTCCCAGGACTTCAGCGACTTCAAAAAGGCGCGTGCCCTGCAGAAGAAGAAGGGGAACCTCGACGGATCCCAATTAAGCGACCCCCAGAACGTCGAGCTGGCCTCCCCCTCCTCTGCGTACTCCAAACTGTAGGGAAGGCAGGCGGTGGGTGGGGGGGGCTTTTGCAGCGCACCCCTTTTTGGAAGGGAGATCGTTATCGTGCTTCCTTCTACTTCTATTTCACCCCCCCCCTTTTTTTTGCCGGGAAACAACACAACCGCTTTGGTCTATTGGTCACGGTTAGCGCTGCCCACTTCGGCATCCAACGGGACACATGAAGGGGTTCTTCTTCCTGCTTCTATAAAAAGATTCACGTGTGTGCTTGGTGACCACCTTTTGCGTGGGTAGATCTAATCCACTTGCCGTCCCACCACTACGTTGCGTGTGTGTGTACTCTGTGTATATAGTGCATGATTTCGAGGCATCAGCCTTCCCCGGATGAAAGCCCATCTCATGTGCACCCACGGTGGCCAGATCACTGCGGGATATCCCACTCTGCCGCACGGGGGGGTTTCTACCCTGGAGGGTCTTCGGTATTGGTAGTGATTTCGGCAGTTTTCACCTACAGTAATAGGAGGAGATGCGCCACAAAAGGCACCGTTTTCAGCACAACGTAGCGAATACCCCCTGGGGCGGGATATCCCGCGGGATAAGAGTATCATATCTCGCGGAGGACATCCCCGCCAAGTGAACCTGGCCACCGTGCAGCGTGTGTCTTGCGTTATCGGAGAGGTGTGGTGTGTGTGTGTTGATGTGTCATGAGATGTTCGTCGGTTTCCCGGGTACACCCCCCTTCCCCCCCCCCCCCCCCGCCGCTTCATGCATGCCTTCCGATCCCGGCACATCGCTTCGGAAAGCCATACTGAGGCCTCGGCTGCAGCCTTCACTCCCGACAGCCAAACCCCCCCCCAAGCACAACCCTAGAGCTCGAGGACACAACAGCCTGAATATCGAGTGAAGGGAGGTCAGAACTCTGTGTGTCCTTCTTCTACTTCATACCCCCCCCCCCCTCACCCTCGGGTGCGTGCTATGGCACCTTAGCCTCCCGTGCTGAACACACGGCGAGAGAACCACCGATTCACCCCACCCCCCCCACCCAGCCCGGCGAAGGGCATCTGAGGTGAACTATCAGTTTCTTCATTTTTGTTTCTTCAGGTCATATCTCGCGGAAGGGGGTTAGGGTGGGGGTGGTGTGGTGGGTTGGGTTGAGAGAGAGAGAGAGAAAGAGAGAAAGATCTCTGCCCGCAGAGAGTATGTACCGAACGCATCGAAAGGAGGCGAGGCAGACATGGGGAGCGGCGCCCGAAACGAGCCACACAATTTTTTTTGAGGTTGCTGTGCTGCCCCTTCCCTATATAGTCCTCACCCGGGGTGTTCTCGCGATCGACGAATCCCCGCTGGTTCTTCTCTCCCCTTTCTGATTTGCAGACGCAAAGTTTCCCCCCCTCCTTCTCGCGGCACACACAAAAGGGGTCCCACATCGCTGGGAGGGTGTAGATTGCTGCCTGGCTTGGGTGTGTGGGGTAGAGGCTTGCCTTTGCCTTCCCGTCGCTCCACCACCTACCCCTTGTCCCCCCCTCCCCCCCCACGCGAGACAGGAGGGGTAGTCCCCCTTTTTGTTTTCGCCGATTGCACCGCACCGCATCTTACCGCTGGGAGGGAGGGAGGGGAGGGGAGGGGAGGGGGATTTGCTCAGAGATGCTGTCGTCAAGAGAACGGAAGGTGTGATGTGAGGTGCGCCTCGCAAGAATTTCGAAAAGCATCCCCTCTGAGGCAGACCAGAGAAAGTGGAGCCGCTTCCCTCTGATGGTTTTTTTTTATGAGAACTGCACACCCCGTCCCCACGCTCGCTGTGCACTCAGTGAGTGGTAGTTTACTGCTGCGGTTTGCAACGCTGCTCTCTGGTGTTGCGGTGCCCCCCGATATATTCTGTTTGGAAGGAACGAGGTTATTCTGTGGGCAGCGTTTCGGCAATCCTGCACGCGACATTGCCGACAGAGCAGGGGGGGTGGGGTGGCAGCGTTCAGTACATACAAAGATATAGAGCGCAAAACCAGGCTTGCTCCGTATTCCTTGAAAAATAGCCAAAATCCCGGAAATGTATTCCTGCTTTTTTCTAAGGATTTTTGCCTTGGATTTCGGACCCAGCAGTTCCCTGTGCCAGTCCCACAACCTCACGCAGTGCACCGCCTTGGAAAATTCTGTCACAAATCACTCATGGGCGCTCGTTTCGGCACGACTGCCGCGACCGGAACCGCATGGTGAAGGCCTCCTCGATCGAGACCACCACTGGCAGCCCCAGGTCCGGTAGCTCGCCATCCTCGGCCAAACACAATGTCGGCAATGACCGCCATATTGTCATTGCAATGTAAGGCGCGTACGACCGATACATGCGATGGTTGCCTCAACAGCATGAGGCGCTGCGCGGCTTGATGACCTCCTATAGGGTCGGCGCCACCTGACAGTTCCCACTGGTTCGACTCGCTAGATGGGGTATCCGGCGTCCACGGCTCATCTCTCCTGTGTCCAGTGATTCCGCCATCATCAGCTGCCAGATGAAAGCAAAAAATGGGTTTCGGGACCGGTTTTTCCAACGACACCCCTTCTTGACATGCCATAGTGGCATACGCGTCAGGACTTGGTGACAAGACAGGCACAAGCCACAGGGGGGTCTGGGGGGCAGAGCCCCCCAGCCGCCGGAGGCCACGGTAGTGAACATCTGGGTCTTGGCTGGAAAGAACACCGGTGTTTTGGGTGCCGGGAAGAAACAGAAGAGGGGCGGGTGTCTGGAGGACTCATCCTCATCCCCCCTCGGAAAAAGTTTCCTAAGGAAAATCCTTAGAAAAAAATATATTTCCCCTCCTAAAAATCCTTAGAAAAAAATCGGGAAATTTCGGAGAGTGTATTCCGTATTCCATGTTAGGAGCAAGCCTGCGCAAAACTCAACTCTTTTTTTCTCCAACGTAGACAGGCGCATTTGCCCATTTTGCCCACCCTCCCGTGACACCCTATTGCTGGCCACAGAAGGCCCACACCTCCTGTGCCCAGAGGGGGGCCCTGGCCTGAGTTATGAAATGCTGGAGGAAAAAAAGGCTGCCCCTGGATATGCCCCTCCACCACACAGCAACGCGGGATTTGGGTCCTTCGTTCGGGCGTCACGGGTTACTGGCCCTGCAGTGTGGGTGGGAGTTGTGTTTCTCGTTCTGGCGACTTCCGTGCGAGTGTGGGTGTTGTCAGACAGCCCACCCATCGCCAGTGGGAAAACGCACTGGTCAAACCATATGTTCTGCGTGGCATTGGGTGTCACATCTACTGAGAAACGCTGCGTCATGGCAGGGGTTGGAGCCAGCTTTGGGGCTCGATCAGGCTGTGTGCCGTCCGACTACACCAACGCGTGTCGCAGTGAGCACAGCGGCGGGTGTTTACGGGACGGCAAGTGGCACACACACACGGCCCCTGTCCTGCCGAAGATGTTGGGAGCATCCAGCGCCATGCGATGTTCGGGTGCCCTCCCACACCTGCCTCTCTTGCACTTCCCTTCAGTTCTGTTATGTGTTGTTATTGACAAACTTTGTCGCCACAGCGCCAGCGGGTGCAGTGCGCGTGTGTGTGGGGTGGGGTGTGCTGGGGGATGTCCTGCCGCAAGGCGGCAGGAAGTATCGCACGACGTTGAGGAGATAAAACGCTGCCAGCCAGCCCCCCTCATCCCCGCCCTGCTTTGTGAATCTTCCAAGCTGACTCAGCGGCACGCCCCTAAGGGGCCATCGTCCGCACCAACCCACCCATAACGTGGGTACCACATTTGCACTGCACCCATGTATTTTGAAGGCATTGTCACTGGATTGTATCCTGAAGTTCACTCGTCTCCTGATCAGGCGCCTAGACCTCCACAAATCTGTACGCCCCGTACGGCGTTGTCATTGTCGGCAGCCCGATGAGTATTCGCTGTCGTCGTCCTTCGCCAGCATGGCGCTGCTCCAGGGCAGGAAGCTGTGAGTGTGCCAGCCTGTCTTTGCTGCAGGGAAAAGATGCCCCTTTGAATAGAGTTGTAGTGCTTCCAGAGGAATGTAAATCACTCTGTTTTCTTGAGGGAGAAAAACCTGCCCGCATACGGTTGTTCCTGCACACTCTCACTCTTCTTGGAGACACATCTGTGTACCGAGGGCTCGAGGGAGCGATGGGGGGGCCCCAGTCGAAGCGAGCCACCTGCACAGTGGCGGCGACCCCACGCTTCCGCGCAGTTCCATTCTGAGCACAGGAGTTGTTCATCAGCCGAACATCGATCGATCAATTCGAACGCTTTATTTGCCACTATCGATCCTCCGTTGCTGATGGCATGGTGGTTTTGGAACCGCCGCAGCAACCCAATCACGACGCGGCATCTCTGTGTCATTGTGGTCGTGCAGAATCCATCCAATCTGGGATGCCCCGTATTGCCCTCTTAATACTCTTGCAGGACCTTCAATGAAGTAACTTCTCCGTCAGCCACCGGCGCAGGCCGCCTTCGTCAGTTACTGCCATGACCGGCCTGAGTCGCGATGCATCGATGCCACACTCCAGCTCAGGTGCACCAGGCAGAGCCCCCTCCGCACTGCTGGCCGTCTGAGTGGCATGCTCTGCAAGGGCGTGAGAGATGCAAAGCCACGCCAAGCCACCACACCCACACAGGAGGGGCTGGGGAGGGTGGGTTGCGCGGCACATGTCGCACCTCGCCCCCACTGCGGCTGCGTCTGCCGAGGCGTGGGGGCTGCTGCTCAACAGGGTTCGAGATGCGCACACGGTATGGCCCACACCCCCTTCAGGTTGCCCAGGCAACATGCCTGCGGGCAGTGCCCCTTCATCAGGCAAGTGGGTTTGTAAGCGTGTGTGGAAGCGTCAAACGCATCAAACGGAGTTTATCAAGCAGTAGAGAAAGAGTGGCAGAGTTACAGTGACACTTTTTTTTGCATTTTTATTACTCAGTGAACGTATGCCACGACCCACACGCCTCACAGGAGTCGGACCTGGTGCTGATGGGGTGTGACGCCTTCCGCCAGGTGCTGCGCGACTGGGGCGTGGGCCCTGTAGAAGCGGCACGCCTCGAGGTGCAGTGGCAGGTCCTGCAGGACACACACCCTGCCACGCGGCGGCGCGACATCGTCGAGGAGGTGAGGCCCGTCGCGCGGGAGAGCGCGCAGCTGCAGCACCTCGATGCGCGCATCAACCAGCTGACGGCACAGCTCGGCAGGCAGGCTGATCCGGTCAGCGTTGTGGGCGGCAGGGCTGTGCAGCTCGAGTCACACACAGCAGATGTGAGCGATGCGATGGCGCGCCGGTTTGCCCTCATCCAAGAGGAGCACAAGCGCGAGCTGGTGGAGCAGCAGAAGCACGTCCTCACTGCCTCAGACCAGGTCGACATGGAGATGCGCGAAGAGCTGTGGCAGCTGCGCTTCCAGCAGGAGGTGCGCGCCTTCGAGGAGGAGCAGCAGGCGCACCGCAAGCAGGGGATGCGCGCCATGACAGCACTCCTCTCGCCTGTGCGTGCCGCGTCGCCGGAGCCTGACGCCATCCTGTCGCCGCCGCGCTCGGAGTCGCCGAAGAAGCGAGTGAGGAAACCGATTGACATCGCGTCGCGGCCCGAGTTCCAGGTGCAGTCTCCTGGGCCTCCGAAGAAGACCCTTTCGAAGAAGCCCCTTCTGGGGACCGGGGGTGGGTTTGCAGCGGTGTCAAACCCTAACCATTGCGTGGAGGTATGCAGGGCGACGGGGTTTTGTATGTGTGTGGCCTCTTTTTTTACTGCAACAGGGTTCCTGCCAGTGTCAAAAAGATAGTAAGAAGCGCTTGGGCAACAAATACAACCTCCTCACCAGGCTGCGGAGTTGCTTTTGTTTTGCCCGGATTTGGCGCACAGACAACAGCCTTATCTTTTTCTCCCTGCAACCGCCACCGCCATCACGCCACCCCACCGCCATACCCTGCAGCTGCCGCAGCACATCAAGCCTTCGGGGGGGATACGGCGCTGCTCGCCGCAGAGCTGGGGGGGCACCTCGGAGGAGGCACCGCCGGCACGGCCCGGGGTGCGGCACGTGCCGGACCGGTTCCCCAGGGAGGGGAACCCCTGCACGATGTCACCTGCTGCGGGCAAGGCGAAGACCTCCGTGCGCATCCACCCCACGGAGTGTGCCGGGTCGAATCCAAACGACGCATCGCGGCTGCAGGACGCTGTGCCTGCGAAGCGTCTCTTCCACGACCGTATGGGGCCCACCCTGGTGCAGAATGTCGACGACTTCGCGAGGCCCATCCCGGAGTCGACAGACGACACCCGCAGCAGGCGCATGGGGTGGCGTGAGTCCGACGTGCAGCCAGCGCCGGAGGGGCGCCATATCAACGTGCCACGGAAGGGCGCCCGCTCGCGCTCCGTGCCTGGTGGGGCGGACCCCAACCCACAGCGGGTGGAGTCGCAGACAGCGGGGAAGTGCCTCGTCAACCCGCCAGTGCCGGACAACGGTGTGATGCATCCGTGGGTGGGTCCCCTGCGCCATCCCCCGCTGTCGCTCGCCCCTGTGCCCGGGAGCCGTGTGGATGAGTGTGTGCTGCCGTGGAACAAAGGGGCCCAGGGGCCTCCCGAGGGGAGGATGCGCGTGCGCAACCCGGCGGAGACGCGCACCCCGTCCCCTGCGTCCACACGCAGGCAGAAGGCCCGCCCGAACGACTGCGGCGTGATGCCCGGGAGTGCAGGGTGGAGCAGGTGAGTGGTAGATGGTTGCGGCCGTGTGGTTGCCCCGGTGCGGACTGTAGCCACGCTTTTGTGTCTTGTGCTGTCCGTTTCGTGTGTGGGGCGTGTGGCAAAAGCAAAAGGAAAAAACCCCGTCAGCGGGTTGGTCGCCGTCTCCACTTCGTGTGTGTGGTGTATGTTTCACAGACAGTGCAGAGTATTGTTTTCGGTGCAGCAGATTCTGTGCACCCCCACCCCCCCCCCCCCCAACAACTTGTCGATCTGATTTGTGTTCTGTGTGTGTGTGTGTGCATAGACTTGTAGAAGGGCGGTTTTCCACCCACCCTACCCCCCAACAAAACCCCCCCGTGTCTCAAACCAAACCCCGATTGTATTTGTATTGCAGACTCGTCGCAGGGGGCCTTAGCTCTGTGGGGTGCTGAAGCAAGAGCACCCCACGCTGCTCACAACCAGTGGGGCCACACACCGCACAGTTGTGACAAAGAGCGAACGCCCCCAGCTATTTTTTTCTTTGGATAGTCCTTACTTCCACGGATCCTGGTGTTTGCCTTTCATTCACCCTTGCTCCTTGTGCCCCACTCCCGCCGCTGAACTGTACAACAACCCACAGCCTTTGTTGGGAGGGGGGTTGACGTAGGAGAGTGTCGCTACAATGGGAAGAGAGGAAAGCCGAATGTCCTGGGAACGAACGGATCTCCGAAAGGCGGCACACGCCTGGTTGTTTGGCCCCGACCTCCCCACCCGCCACCCGCCCCCACCACCTCCTGCACAGCACCCAGCATGGCGACCTCTGCGTTGCACAGATGCTTCTGTGTTGCATACAACTTCTGTTTTATGCACCACCACGCATCTTCTGCAGGTTGTAATGGCCGCACTGCTTGCCTGTCTCAAACAGCTGGACGAGGTGTGCCGAGGCGCACCCGGCAACCCAGACTTCTCAGATGCCCTGGTGTCCCCCCTCGCCAGCGCCGAAGCCTGCGCAGGCGGGCTGGAGCCGTCACGTCTCACAGGGGACACGAAGCGTGACATGAAGACACAACTCACCGCACTCTGGTCTTCCATCAGCAAAGTCCCGTCTGGCGCCACCGACGCAAAGGCAAAGCTTCGCGAGCTGTGCGCGCAGTGCTTGCACCTGGCTATCGGGAGGGGCGCGTCTCCGAAGCTCGAGACGGAGCTGGGGCGGGTGTGGCTGAAGACAGCGCGGGAGTGGCTGTGCGTGCGGCAGCCCCACAAGGCCATCCGCTGCTGCGACACGGCCTGCCGCCACGCCGAAGCCTCCAAGACGCACGGCACATCCGGCGCCCCTGCGCTGCACTCCGAATGCATCCTGGCCGGCATCGAGGCACGGTGGAAGGCACGCGAACACCCCCTGGAATACGCGCGCTCCCTGGGCACCACGCTGTGGGACAGCTCCGACGACCCCACCAAAGCCATCGCCCTACTGTTCGACGTCGCGGAGGCGGCGCACGCCGAGAAGCGGCTGGGCGACTGCATCGACGTGCTGCGCCTCGCCCTCGAGTGCCCTGCGAAGAGCCCCCCCGCTTCTGAGGCACGCCTGCTCCGCCTCAAGGCACACGCGCACCTGGGCCTGCAGCAGCCGCAGCGTGCCCTGGAGGCTGTGGAGGCCGCGCTCTCCCTGCACCCGACGTGCGCCGGGATGTACCTCCTGTGCAAGTGCCGCCTGCAGCTGCAGGACCTCGGGGATGTGCCACGCCTGGTGGACGACCTGCTGCAGCACGCCGACTACACAGCACGCATGTCCCTGGGGCTGGGGCAGGCCCTGTCCGCCGCAGGCCTGCAGCAGGAGGCGCTGAAGGTGCTGCGCCACGCCGCCCCCAAGAGCAGCGAGGCGACGGTGCGCCTCTTCGCCCTGCTGTGCGACTCGGAGACGAACGAGGCGTATGCCCTGCTGTCACGCGTGGGCGGCATGCACATGCGCGAGGTGGAGCGCCTCGGCGAGGACCACCTCACGCGGCTCTACGCCACAGCCTTCTCCACAGCACAACGCCTGTCGGGGCACGACGCCCTCAAGTGGCTGACGAAGGTGGCGGAGCTCGTCCCCCCCGACAAGGCGCAGGACAGGGCACGCGTACTCCGCTCCCTGGCACACGCCCACCTGGCGATGGAGAGCTATTCAGAGGCACTGAGCTGCGCGCAGCAGGCCCTCGTCATCGAGCCGGAGTCAGCCTTCTCGCTGTACCTCGTGGCGATGGTGCAGCTCAGCCTCGACAGCGTCGAGGTGGTGACCAGCGCCGTGCAGCGCCTCGCCGCCACACCCGACCCGCTTCGGGGCAAGCTTGCGGCATGCCTTGCGCAGCACGCCCACGCCAAAGGATACTCGCTGATCGCAGCAGATGCCCTCGCCATCGTGCGCACCACATGGGAGGGCATGTCGCCTGAGGAGCGCCTGCAGCTGCTCGCCAACACCGTGCTGTGCTACGAAGGGGGCGGTGCGCAGGACGAGGCCCCCCTGCGCGACACAATCTGCGCCGCCTCCGCCGTGCTGCAGGACTGCGACACGCTGCCGCAGGGCGAGGCTTTGTGGTGGAAATGCAAGGCAGACCAATACCAGCTGTACGATGTGGCGGCTGCCCTCTGCAGGCTCACAGGCAGCACGGCAGACGAGGTGCTCAGCACCCTCCGCCACTGCTCCGTCGCGCTGGATGCGGGTGGCGCCGCCGATGTGGCGGGGCACCTGGATCGTGTGGCAGAGCTGCTGCCTGAGGTGGAGGGTGTGCCCGGCGTGCGCAAGGTGCACACCCTGCTGCTCATCAAGGCACGCATCAGGGGCGGCAGCAGCACGCAGGACATCAAAGGCCTGCTGCAGGCGCTGTCAGACACGCCGGAGTGCGGCCTCAACGACCTCATTGCTGTGGCCTCCATGGTGTGCCCCGGGACACCCCACCACATCCCATCGCTGTATAAGCTGGCGATGCAATATGTGATGGAGTGCGCACGCCCGCGCGATGATTCAGGTGTCGGGGTGTACACAACGCTTCTCCGCCGCATGGTCAGCGAGGCGGTGGGGCGTGACGAGCAGTGGGACACCATGCAGGAGGTGAAGGAGGCAGCGCAGCGGTGGGGTGAAGCATACCCTCCGCATGAGCTGGAGTACATGGCCGGCGAGGCGTGGAACAACGGCATCTACTTCCACAGGCTGGCGTCGCACCGCACGGCGGAGGGGTGGTTCTCCTTGGCCCACCTGCTCGCACAACGCCTGCCGGTGTGCGACACGCGCTCCGAGATCGAGATGCAGTTTGACGTTGCGCTGGACCAGCGTGCCCCATAGAGAGGGTGGGCTGTCTCCCTCTCCTGCGCCTCTCCTGCCTTTTGTTCTGCACTTCTCCCCACCCCCCCACCCCCCCCTTCTTGCCCTTTCGCTTCTCAGCCATTCTCACCCGGCGACACTACTCAGCCTGCAGCACCGCAGCACTACAACACCCTCCCCACGAAATGCGGAACACCTTGCAACCATGATGACGAGCCCCACTGCCCCCCCCACGCCACCCCACACCCCACCCCCCGCTGGCTTGCTCTTGCATGCATGCTTCGTGTTTGGTTTCACATCCCCTCCCCCTTCCCTCTTCACACTCACCCTCACCACCCACATCACATCACATGCAGAGCCGTGGTGGCACATGGTGCCCTGCGGCACAGCGAGGATGCTTTGCTCTTTGCTGATCCTGGTGCAGCTCATCGGTGCACTCGGTGTCGTTGGCAGGCTCACCTCCTCCCTGGAGTGCTGCAGCGGCGGAGCCGCTGCCTGCCACGCCTGCCGGGAGGGCGTGTCGGTGGACGAGCTGTGCGGCACCCTCCCCGAGTCCTTCGCATGCCGCAACCCCGAGGCACCTGCCTGCAACGCTTCCCTCCCCAGCCCATGCCCCCAGTCGCAGTACTGCGTCATGGGCGTCTGCCTCAACGCACCGTCCTGCTCCACGGTGCCCCTGCCTCTCGACACCCACCAGCGCTTCTGCAGGGCTGTCCCGGCCCTCCCGCCCCCCGCGCCCTGTGCGCCGGGGTTCTACCGAGGGGAGGACGGGAGATGCGAGATGCGCGGCTGCTGCACACAGCCCGGCGTTGCGGTGTGCATCGCATGCCTCAGCGACGAGCCGGTGGGGGTGGTCTGCTCGCGGCAGCCCGCCCTCGTCGGCTGCCCTCTGTGCGCCTGCGGCGCAGACGCATGCGTCGTGTCCGTCTCCCAGGGGAGGGACCGCACTGTCTCATCCCGGTGCGACGGCAGCGGCAGTCCCACCCCTGCCGATGTGGAGTGTGAGGAGAAATCCCTGCTGGAGTGCGATGACTCCCTCACCTGCGGCAGGGCGCTGCTGGGGGGGCAGTGGCAGTGCCAGCCTCTCACGGCGTTCTGCAGCAGCTGTGCGCGGAGCGGTGGGGCATGCTCCCTCGTGGGGCACGAGATGGCGTGTGTGCCCCCGACGGAGCAGCCGTATGACTATTGCCCGCCGGAGAGGCGGTGTCACGGCGCGGACCCCAGCAACGCCGCGTCGCATTTCTGCTGCGAATCCGGCATGGTGTGCGACATGGAGGTGCTTTACGGAGGCCCCTTCGCCCTGTTTGGCGGGAGGTGCGCTTTCTCGCACGACCCCTGCAAGTTCCACCCCTGCATGCCGGCTGCCTCGTGTATTGTAAGGGAGGGGGTTGCGACGTGCATCCCCTTCCACCCGCTGGCCCCCCTGCCCTGCCCAGTGGGGCAGCGTGCTGTGGTGACGGGGGGTGTGGAGGGGTGTGTCGCCTACGAGCCCCCCGCGGACTACCCCTGTAATGAGATGTGTGGAGAGGGGGAGTTCTGCAGCGTGTCGGTGGTGGATGGGTCGCGGGCTGCGGCCTGCGTGTCGACCGGCAGCAACGAGCAGGCGGCGTGCAACATGATGCGCACGCAGAGCTCCCTCCCGACGTGCGCCTATGGGTGCACGATGGTGGGGAACACCGCATCGTATGTCCCTGCCGCACTGCCAGCCACCCACCCACCCCCCTCCTTGCCGCCACCACACAGATGCATCACACCGCCCTACGCAGGCCTGACCTGCAGGGAGACGGTCTGGCCCCCCACCGACACCATCCCCTGCATGGGCCACTCCGACTGCCCGGTATGCCTGTCCTCCTATGCGATTCCCATCCACGTGCAACATCCGCTGTTAACCTGTTAACCGCATGCACCGTGTTGATGTGTTGGTGGGCCTTCGTCACTGTGGTGTCAAATCTGTGTCGACTTTGCAGCCAGTTCTGTGAGGCGGCTCGCTTTGCCCCACACCCCAAACCCCCCCAGCCCCGTTCGTATATGCTCTGCTGCGCCACCCTCCCCTTGCCACTCCCACCTCCCCCCCCCCCCCCCGCAGGCAAACCAATACTGCACGAACTTCCTCCCCCAGCCTGTGTGCAACGGGCTGACGGGGGCAGTGTCGATGTGGCTGGAGACAGGGATGAGGTCCTGCCAGCCGTCCCTCTTTGACTGCGTCGAGACGCAGCGGGGTGCCTGGAGCAGTGACGAGGCGGAGTACTGCTGCCGCAAGCGCCAGGTATGGAGGATGCTTGTTGCAGCACAACGCCACACCGCCACCACCAACCAGATTGGGTGCGACGCGTGGAACTGTTACGACAGCGATACCGACTCGTGGCCCTCCACCCAGCGGGCTTTCTGCTGCAAGCACACAGGCCTTGGGTGCAGCGCTGGGCCCGACTGCACATCGGACTACACCACGTGGAGCCCCAAGAAGCAGGCGCACTGCTGTGTGAAGGAAAACATCTGCCCCAGAGGCTTCCTCGCTGAGAACAACGGCGGGTGCCCTGAGGTGCGTGGGTGCCACCTCGACTACTGCCTCCCCAACACACTGCCGTGGACTCAGGCGAAGGCCGACTGGTGCTGCAAGATAGAGCAGGTGGGGTGCCGGGTTCAGCAGGAGGTGGACTGCTATGACGGTGCCCTGTCCGCACAGGACAAGGCCTGGTGCTGCGGCATGAGGAACATGCACTGCTCCTATGACTGCGTCACGGGGGCCGTCAACGCCAGCCAGTGGAGCGAGCCCAAGCAGCAGTACTGCTGCGACACCTTCAGTGTGGGCTGTGCCGAGGGGTACTCTGTGCTGGAGTGCGCCGATCCCAAGCAGCTCGATGACACCTCACAGCAGCGCTGCTGCGAGCTCCACAACATGGGATGCACCTACGACTGCCACGACACACGCCTGCTCGGCGCGAACAGCGACGCCGCAGACTACTGCTGCGCTGTGCATGGCGTGAACTGCCCTGCTCCTCCTGAGGCTGCCAACCGCACCGCTGCCGCAGGCCTGCGGGTCGCCTTCGTCGTGCTGGGCAACTGGCTGGATGTGGAATCCTCCCCACGCCTGTTCAACGACAGGCTCCGTGCCTCCCTCGCGTCGTGCGACGGCAACCTGACGAAGAGCATCACACACGTCAAGGTGTCGTGCATCTCCCTCAACAAAGACGGCTACACCTGCCAGGGCAGGGACATCGCTGCGAACGACGCATGGCACAGCCGCTTCGAGCTCTCGTGGGAGGGCTCCCTGGCACAGCAGTACGCCCAGCGCACGGACACCCTCCACAGCGAGCCGAGCTATGTGTGGACCGAAGAGATCCGAGTGGATGTCGATGTGACCTCTGTCTACGCCAAGCAGATCATCAGCTGCCTCACCGACACGCCGCAGCAGGTCCTCTCCACGAAGGGGGGCACCGCAGCGCCTGTCGTGCTGGGGGAGCTCACTACCCGCTACCGCATCACCAACCACGACCTCCCGATGCCTGTGGTGCAGGATGGAACACCTGTGATTCCCGATACGTTGCCACCTCTGCCAACGGAGGTCGGGAGGCCCGCTGTCCCGCACGACTCGCAGGCGCCGGGCCCGCCGCATCTGCTGATCGTGGTGGGGATTGCATTCGGGTCGCTGGTAGGGTGCGGCTGCGCCCTGGCGGCTGCGTTCACCATGAGGCGGGGTGGGAAGAAGGCCCCGACCCATTATGAGTCGCTGACCCTCTCTGTCCCCCATCACGACGGACCACATGGGGTGGGGTGGGGCGGAGGAGGTGGAGGAGCGGCGCGAGGTGCTCGGGAGCTCCGTGACGGGCCCGCAGACGGAGCTGCGGACCTCCTTCGCGGGGGGGACGTCCCCGTCGCACAGGTCGCAGCCCTCCATACCGCCCAGCTCCGGCGCAGGCGGCCCGTTCATCCCCTTGAGCCTGGCTACGCTGCAGCAGCTCCAGCACTCCCTCCTCGTCCCTCCAGAGTCTATCCCACACCGGTAGCTCGGGTTGGGTTGGGGTTGGGGGGTGTAGGTGGTGTGGTGCACTGCCCACCTTCTTCCGGTTGGGTGTTGGGGTTCTGCCGGCGGGGTTTTCTTAGTGGGGTTGCGTGGTGTGAATGGTTTCTTCGGAAAGGTCGCACGTTCAGTATGAGAGAGAGAGAGAGAGATATGTGTGTTCTGTGCTTGATGCGTTTTGCACAGCACACCGTGTGGGGTGTTAGAAAATGGAGTGTGGTGTGGTGTGTGTGTAGGGAGTCTTTTTCTGTTGTGTGTTGGCTTTTCTGCCACGCGCGCGTGCCTTAGTGTGATGTGAAGCGGAGTGGCATTCGTCTCACCATCGTTGGTCGGAGAAAGAGAGGGCGCGTTGCCCCCGACATGCCTCTGATACTTTCCTAAATAACGCTTCACTGTGTGTGCACTCTGTGCGGGGGTGTAGTGTGATGCCTGCGTTTGATGTGGGGGGTGTGGGTGTGGTGCAGTCCCTTTTGCTCACCTGACCCTTCACCCCTTTTCGCGGGAAAAAAAAAGGTAACTGCAGCCAGCAGCTGATGTTGTGTGATACGTGGTATCTCGTCGCGGGGGACAGGAGGTGCATTGTCCTTACACCCGTCGCTTTCCCCACCCTTCCCCTCCCGACTGCATATGTTTACGCATTGTGTGTGCCATGATGACAAAACGTTCAACACACGTCGCTATGTTGATAAGAAGATTCGATGAGAAATCGCGCAAGCTGGCAGGTAGTTTATCAACGCGATGGTTTCGTCTTGAGAGTGAATATGCCGGACCTCCCCCGCAATGGTGTTGCGGACCACTAGTGAGTGGTCGACTCCCCTTCTCTTGTCCCCTGACCTTAGTGAGGGAGTATGCTCCCTTGCTAATATAGTGTAGGTCAAAACCTTCCCCGCTTCTTGTCAAACAAAGAACACGAACACAAAACAACCGAGGGTGGGATGCATCGTCCTGAGGGCTTCGGAACAATAGCTCATTTTTGTGGCACATCACGAGAAACGTGGTGTGGGCGGCTGAGCGATGTTGTGGATGTTTTCTTTTTTGCGCTTTCTTTTCCTTGTCGTCTTCCTCCCGTTCTTCTTTCGGTCCACTCCCCTGTCCCCCCGCCCCCTTTGTGCAGGCTCAGCTGCCTGTTCTGTTTTGCCGTTTATTATTTCGGTTGTAGTGACCAGCAGCAGTGTTCCGTCTCCCGGGGGAATCTCCGCCCTTCAGGGAAGAAATACCCGCGTTCCATGCCACCGAGAAGATATTCGTTTCACCAAACGAAGATTGTCCAGAGGCTTAGCTTGGGGGGGTAAACTCGGTCAGCTGACCGAGTTTCAGCCAAACCCGGAAAAAAACTCGGTCAGCTCAAAAGACAAAAAAAAAGTATAAATTTTCGGGGAAAAAAGCGGATTTTTCTTGGGGTGCAGCAGCACAGGAGGTGAAGCACGCGTGCGAGCGAACGCGAACACCCCATTCTCCTTCTGTCCCGTATTCGTCGCTAGCGTAAGAATAACGTCAGCAGTCTCGAATTCCGTCTCCCGGCATCATGGTGGGCACGCAGGTGCAGGAGGCTACATCGCTGACCATTACCTGGCACCTCTCCCGGGGATCACTGGCGCGTACCCTTGCCCGGACTTCAATGCCCCAGCACACCCACTGAAGTGGGCACAGGCGCACAAGACTGCCCTTCTGCAAGGTGCCCGGGTGTCTGTTCCGAGATTCGGAGGTTGGGCCTGCGTGATCTGCAGGAGGTTATTCAGCGGTTTACCTCGGCAAACCTCGCTCTCACGTACCCAGCAACATGCAGGCTACCCCAGCTTGCATCTTTGCTTCGGCTGGGCACTGCTTCTGTTGAACGCTTGTTTTCCAAGTTCCGCCTTGTCTCCACCAGGCTTCGCCAACTGAGCAGCGAAAGCCTTGCAAATGTACTTTGTGGAGTGGAATGTCGCG
The DNA here is from genome assembly GCA_963210315.1 of Rhynchopus euleeides. Taxonomy (NCBI): domain Eukaryota; phylum Euglenozoa; class Diplonemea; order Diplonemida; family Diplonemidae; genus Rhynchopus; species Rhynchopus euleeides. Next base: position 2,150,010 of record OY723243.1, read on the forward strand.
AAGATTCACAGGGTATCCCCGAAGCCACTCTTGCGAGGTCCTAGGGTACCCCGAGAGAATGTCACCCCCCTCGAGGGCCCAGGGCCGAGGGGGTGACATTCTTCCCAGCCGCTACACAGGGCAACCATTGAAGAACGTCACCCCCTCTGTACAGGGTGGCCGTTGGAGCCCAAGCGGAGGCCGAGGGGGGGTGACATTCTCTCCGGGTACCCGAGGTATATGGAAAATTTCACGGAAGCACCAACAAAGCTCTTTTTCAGCCCACTTCAGGACTGTCTGCGCTGCTGAGACTGCATCCGCCACTGCCTGGCGGGAAGCTGCCAATGCACACCTACAAAGGCAACAGCAACCCCAGGTTGAGGCTGCAAACCTGGTTGCTGAGCTGGTGTTCCAGATAAGAAGGGGGGGAACCGGGAAGGCAGCAACGTCGAATTCTGGGTGAACCAGGTGGTGGGGAGCAAATCAACGGGGCAAATCAACTGCGTGTGTACTGTGACCGAGTCTGACCGAGTTTCGGCCCCAACCCCAAAATCCAAGCTAAGCCCCTGGATTGTCCGAAGCGAAAAAAAGATTAACCCGAACAAACTCTATTGGCGAGTCAAAATGACGTGCCGCAGCAAAAAGCCAGAACAATAATGTTTGTCTTCTTCCGCGCTCTCACTAAGAAGCGCCACATCCACTCGTCTTCCATGTTGAATTCTTGCTCCGCACAACAATCGCCGTTTCACTGTGTTCTAGGCATAGGTGCTGTATCAAGTTTTCATTGCCTCAACTAAACAAACCCAAAACAGATCTGACGGCAGAACATCAACAAATCAAAGAGCCATAGCCTCAAGAGTGCTTGTCGCGGCAATATCATCTCAAAACAAAGTGTTGCCGCAAAAAAAAATAACAGCAAAAAGCAACAAACGTCACGATGTCCAGAAGGAATAAAGTGCTGCGCGGGATCCCTGCTGTGATGTCTCCGAATATTTTAGTCAACCGGCGAGACAGATCGGCTATATCACGAACACCCTACTCCTCCCCCCCACGTCCCTCCTGACCAACCCACCCCCGCTCACACGGCACGAAAACAAGTCTTTTGGACAGAAATTAGAGCGCGGAGCTGTCGCATATCGGGTCCCATCCCACCAAATTCGTAACATGCGACGGACGACCAGAAGGGGATTGCGTACATCACACACCAAAAAGGTGTCACGCCTTCCGCTGTTCTCTACTCACCCACCGAGTGTCCGCCCTGATACACCAGATACAGCGTGTGCTGGTCACAGATCTCGCTGATTTTTCGGACATTGCCTGCTGCTGAGTTGAAAGGGCGGTCGCTTTGACCCGTGTTTTTTTTACTTTACTTTCATCTTCCATGGACACAACCCCACAAATCCTCCCCCACACCACTGCCCCCGAAGGGCCAGAGGTCCCTCTCCTTCGTTGTTATCCCCACCCCACACCCCACACCCGCCTCCACCCCCACCCCCACCCCGCCAGAACGAGTGCAGGGGAGTCAACTCTGTGGCTTGCCTTTCTTCTGCACTGCCCCCACCCCGCCCTGGCCTGTGTGAAGTGAGGTCGGATGGGGGCCTCGCTGTTATCTACTTTACTACCAAAAAAACCCCCCCCCCCCCCCACCCCGGCACCGGACCATCACGGTGGGATCTTGTAAATTTTACATGTAAAAATACCGATTTTTACATGTATTATACATGTATAATACTTGCATGTCAACTATTATACATGTATAATACATGTATATGCCTGAAATATACATGTATAATACATGTATATCAAGTAAAAATACATGTATAATACTTGCATGTCAACTATTATACATGTATTTTTACTTGATACATACATCGGGCGTTATTGCGTTACCAGTAACGGTAATACCGTTATTTTTTCGGTAAAATAACTTACCGTTAATAACGTTCCAGAACGGCCGAATAACGTTATCCGAAAATCGGTAACGTTATTTTTCCGCGTTATACCGTTATCGATAACGGTAATACCGTTATTACCGTTATCAGGAACGGTAATAACGTTATCGGTAACGTTATTACCGTTATTACCGTTATCGGTAACGGTAATACCGTTATCAGTAACGGTAATAACGTTATCGGTAACGTTATTACCGTTATTACCGGTAATACCGCGTTATTTTCGGTATTTTTGGGCAACTTCTATAGGGGGACCCTTTTCGAATTTTTTTTTCGGGGTGGCCAGAATGGGCTGTTTTAGGCTATTTGAGGCCATTTTCGAGCAAATTTTTGGGTTTAGAGCCACGCAAAGGGTCTAAAATGGGCATGCCAATCTCAAAAAATGCTCAAAATTCCGAGAGATTTCAGATTTTTCGAATTTTTTGACCGAGAAAATTCTGACCCCAAAATGTGGTCCTTGTGGTCTGGAACTGTCCGTTGTCGAAGGAATTGGTGAAAAAACCGTGATTTTTGGCCTCTGGATCACCCATGCCGTCCCAAAAATCAAGCAAAAGAGGTTTGGTAGGTGCATTTTTGGGTGAACATGAGCCATTGTGCCAACCTGCTTGATTTCACCCGAAAATTGGAATCCGTTGAATATGGTTTCTGATGAAAATGTGAAAATTTTCGACCTTCTTCGCAGTTTTTGCCACTTCCTTGCCCCATCTTTCCCACCCAAAATCGAAGTACCGTGAATGGTGTTGTTGAAAGGTCCAAATTGCGTTGGTTGTGCGTAGTTCTGCCGAAATCGTGCACACGTTGTGCATAGTGCATGTGTAACGCCATTTGCGACCAAAATGTAAATTTCCTGCACCCGAGCGTTGACGCTTCCACACACCCTTACAAACCCACTTGCCTGATGAAGGGGGTGGTGTGTAGAGCACGTTTGGCAGGGCTGAATGACACTTTCCGCGCGAAGGTCGTGTGCGTAATTAAAAAACGGTCCGAGGGCCGGAGGCCCGAGGCCTTTTTTTACCTGCACGAGGGTGCAATTGAGGCCGATACGGGGTGCAGATGATGGTTTCTTGCACAACCCAGTCATGTTTTGCACATCACGACGAACTCGGAAATTCCTCATATTTGCACTCCAGGTCTCATATTTGCACTGGTGCAAATATGGGACCTGGAGTGCGTGCAAATAATGACTGGGGGGTGCAAGAAAGTTCAAATTGTGTAGTTCCTGCGTACTTCGTGCGTAGCCCGAGCGTACTTTGGGTAGTTCGTGCGTATATTGTGCGAAGCGTCTTTGACAGCACCAGTAACGGACTTTTGGAACGTAACTATTTTAGAACGGACCGGGAAAAAATGGGCACGTCGCTACTTCGCGCTACTTCGTCGCTCGTAACGAGTAAAAATATCAGGTGGTTTATACACCGCCAATGTGAGGTGTGCGGGTGTATTCCTGAAGGATTCACTTTTGCGTCCACACTGAGTGATTTTGGAGTGATTTTCACTCCAAATTTCACTCCAGGAACATTGGATGCTGCAAGGTTGCAGGGGTTTCTGCAGTATTTGCCTTGAAAAAGCCAAAAAACATGATTTTTTCACGAAACTCGACATGTCCGTGCGTTATTATCCAAAAAATGGTCCCAGGGGGGTATTCTGGAGCCATCTCCACCAAAAACTACACCATCCGCCCGCAAAATTGTCCGAATAACGCAAGTTTTCATGAAAATAACGGAAAAATAACGCGTTATTTTAGGAGAAAACGTTTTCCAATTTTTTGACATCACGGAGTGGCCCCCTGGAGTGATATTTTACCCAAGAAAATTCTTTTAGGGGGGGTAGGGACCCGAGTTTCGGGTCAGATTCACCGGGAAATGCTGCCTTTTTTGGGGTCAAAAAATAACGCAAAAATAACGTTATTACCGTTACTGGTAACGGAATAACGCCCAATGTATGTTGATATACATGTATTTTACATGTATATTTCATGAATTTACATGTATTTTACATGTATAATACTTGTCATGCAAGTATTATACATGTAAAATACATGTAAATTCATGAAATATACATGTAAAATACATGTATATCAAGTAAAAATACATGTATAATAGTTGACATGCAAGTATTATACATGTATATTTCAGGCATATACATGTATTATACATGTATAATAGTTGACATGCAAGTATTATACATGTATAATACATGTAAAAATCGGTATTTTTACATGTAAAATTTACAAGATCCCACCGTGATCCCCAACGAAGTTATCGCGGCGTTGGGAGACACAAGCTACCTTCCCTCTAGAACAGAGCCCATTTAGTATTCAATCTGTCATGCGTCGCGTGGTGAGTTGAATCTAAGCGCATGGGCATATTGCAGTGCCACTGCGGTCGAACCCGAAAAGTGGAGCCTCCTCCGCCCCACCCCCCCCTTCGGGAGACAAAAAAATATGGCAATTTCGTTCCAACTCTTGCACAACTCATCGCACTGGCAACAGTGTAGGTGTCACTACTCTGGCTGCACCTGCTCGGCTTTACGTGCAGATCTGCCAGTCCGGCTGTGATACGATTCCCTGAATTTTGAAGGTCTCAGTGGGCGAGGGAGGTGGCGGACAAAACAGGAACTGTGTGAACAGGTATCTGCGTGGGCTGTCGGGCAGTGGTGTCTTTTGGCACCTTTGAGGAGACGGTCATGATGGCAACACAGGAGACTGCTCACTAATGCGCCCTTCGGGTGCCCTGTGTTTGGGTGATTTCTCTTGACTTGCCGGTGACCACTGCGCTTGATTTAACGTGACCATGAGGCAGTTTGTTTGGTGTTGCCACTCTCGAACGCCTCACGTCCCGAGGAAGAACTTTACTTCTTGGGGCTCGTCTGCCCCAGTACGCTTGTTTGTTGAACGATTTGAACGATTTTTGGCCGTGCTCGTAGCATTCCCCGTTGAGGGGGTCGCTATTTCGTGTTCTCCTGGCCGCACGGAGGCATTGCCTTACGTCGCCTCTTCCTCTTTTCCTTTGGTGGTGTGTTGGTCTGGCACAGAGGGCGGGACCGTGCTGATATGCACAGTGACGACTCTCCCTTTTGTTTTGTGCCCGCCTCCACCGAGATTCGGCTGATGCCTCTCAGACTGGGGGCGGGCGGTCGCCGACGCTGACGCGCCTGGCGGCCTGTGGAAAGTGACGTGGGGCTGGGATGGGGGGGGGGGGGGGGTGCTGGGGGGTCGGGCCGAAGCCCTTGTTCTCTGATGATGTTATTTGGTTCACGCGTTCAGGTAGTCCTTCTCGCCGTGCTCCGTTACCCCTGCCTCGGCCAGGTAGCGCAGTGCCTCCTTGCAGTTGTGCAACAGCAGGTTGTGCACGTTTGTGGCTGTGAGGTGGTGTCGGGCCGACGCTGTCGCGGGGCAGCCGAAGAAGAGGTGCTTCAGTGAGACCCCAGGCGGGGGGTGGCCCGGCGCATGCTTCAGGCAGGGTTGGCAAGGTGGTTGTGCCGTGCCCGGGATGTCGTGGTCGTAGACCAGGCGGTGGTGGTCGGCCCGGAGTCGGCGGATGGTGGTTTCCCCTAAGCGGGTGAGTCCCTCCATGCGGAGGTCGGGGCGTTGCAGTCGCGTCTCCCCGATTCCCGAACGGTACGCGTACACGCTGTCCGTGCGGGGCACCGTTGCGTCGTTGTAGATGTGTCGGCGGAGGACGACACGAGCCGACGCGAGGCTAACCGGTTCCACCTGCGGCCGGAAGGCACCGGTTTGCGCCTGTTTGTCAGCGAGTTCGTTCCCTGCTACCCCAACGTGTGACGGGATGTAGCGGAGGTGGGTGGTGACATCGTGGGTTTGGGCGAGCTCGTTCAACCACCTCCAGATGTCCCATTCGGTGGATCCTCTCGCTCGCTGCGGGCCGCTCAGCAGCGCGTTCAGTGCGCTCTGCGAGTCTGTGAGGATGGCGATCGTTTCGCCTGGGGATACCAGGGTGCATAGGTGAGCGAGGGATTCTCTGATGGCCACCAGCTCCGCCTGGTAGCTGATACAGCGGAGTCCTGCCGGCCAGGCGAGCTTTTTCCTGAGGCGGCCCTCCGGCATGCTGTACACCGCTGCTCCTGCGCCGCCCTGCTGTTGCCGCGATGTGGAGTTGGAGACTGACCCGTCGGTGTACACATGCCAGGCGCATGTCGGGAGGGCCTGGATGGTCTGCTCTGCCAGGTCCCGGAGGGTGTCTTTCGGGGTGGCGGCCTTTGGGGCGGTGAGCCCCGGCAGCGTCGCCAGGATGTGTACTCGTGGCAGCACCAGGTTCCATTCCCAGGGGGGGATGGGGTGTGCTGCATGCAGGGGGGCCAGCAGGGGGGTGCGCCCGTCGACCTTCGAGGATTTCACCAGACTCCGTGCCTGATGTAGCCAGCTGCCTCCCGTGTTCCCGGTGTTTAGTTGCGCCCGGTATCCTGGGGAGTGGGGCACGCGGCGGAAGCGTTCGTGGTCTGTGCACACCGCGACCTTGAAGTCGAGGTCGAGGTCTCGCAGGTGTGATTCCCAGAGGAGCTTTGCCGTGCTGGTGTTCTTCATACAGCCCGTGATGATCAGGGCTGCCATGCGGTGGACATCTCGCAGGCGTTTGAGGTTCTTCGTGGACAGGCCAGGGGTGTAGACGCTGGCGGCGTACATCAGGATGGGGTAGACATATGTCAGGTAGGCCTGGCGCAGCGTGTCTCCACTTGAGCCCCAGTCAGTGCCTGCCAACATACGCAGAATGCTCAGGCGTCGCATGCAGGTGGGTCACGACGTGGTCGACGTGGTCTGTCATCGTGTGGCAGGCATCGATGTAGACCCCGAGGTACTTCGCTGTCGATTCGTGCTGGAGGGGGGGGTGCCGTCTGGGAGCTCCATGCGTCTGTGCTCGCCCAACGCTGCGGGCGTCGTTCCCATCAGCGTGTAGCAGCACTTACTGGGGGAGAGCTGCAGCCCGTGGAGTGGGATTTCGGCGGCGAGTGTGGATATGACGCCCTGTGCGGTGCTTAGGGCTTCAGTGTAGTTGTCCCCGACGACGAGTACTGCGATGTCATCTGCGAACACCGCTGGGTGGATGTTAGGGGAGGCGGTGATGGCTCGAGATACATCGTCGATCACGCAGTTGAAGAGCAGGGGCGAGAGCACTGTTCCCTGCGGGACCCCGTTGTTGAAGTCGTAGTAGTCGCTTCTTACCCCGTGCACCTGTGCGGCGGCTCGGCGGTTGCTGAGGTAGTTGTGTAGCCATCTGGTGAATTTCGGGGGGAAGCCCTTCCGTCTGACACTGTTGATGACTGCGTGCTTGCTGACCTTGTCGAAGGCTTTCTCGAGGTCGAAGTACAGGGTGACAGCTGCCTTTCCGGAGGAGAGGGCGTCCGTTGCTGTTTGGGTGATGTAGGCTAGTTGGTCGGTTGTCGATCTCAGCCGCTGGAACCCTGCCTGGTTCGCGCAGTGCCCCTCCACCTGTGGGTAGGCGTCGTCGAGCATGAGCTGCTCCATGCGCCTCTTCACCATTTTTTCTAGCACCTTGCACGCTGTGCTGGTGAGCGCGATTGGTCGGTACGAGGACGCTGCCGTTGCTGGCTTCCCCGGTTTCAGGATCGGGATGATGACTGCTCGTGTCCACGCGTCGGGGAGGATGCCGCTGTTCCACGACAGGTTGAGCACATGCAGGAGTCCCTGCCGTGCCTGGGGGCCCAGATGCATCAGCAGCTTGTTTATGCGAAGAAGTTAGTGGGATCATGTGGTACGTTCAGTGTAGTGAATCAAAGCAGGAACCGCCTTTCATCGAACTACTGCCTGTTCGTGTGCCCAGAAAAATCCCCGGTCTTCTTTCGGGGGTTCGTTGAACAATTCGGGAATCTCGGACGATTCACTTGGGGGTTACCTTTGTGTGTGTGTGTGTACCCGAGCCCCCCGCCTGCTCGGCCCCAATTTCGAACGCCAACGAACAGGGTATTGAAGTCAACAAACTCATTGCACATGCTGGCTCGTTTCCGTACCGCGTGTGCACATGAATTGATACCCAAGGCCCAATTGATACTCAGGGCCACCGATAACGCCTATTCTTGGCCCAGAACATCTCATGAAACCCGCCGATATGTGTTCGGTTGCTTTGTGCACTGCCCTCTGGCTTGGGAACTATAACGCCAAGCCCTATGATTTCTGGTCGGAAGGAACCAAGCCATTGTTCGCCGAAACAACTAGCTTTCTGTCAGCCACTTCCTGCCGCTCAGTAGGCGGTAAGGCTGACCAATGCCGTTTTGCTCGTCGGATTTACGAAAAAAAAAGAACCAGCATGAACCGACACCGGTCCACGGATCAAATCTTAGAACTCTCCCGCTTTTCACAGTGCAATCTCTGCCGTCAACAGGGCCCGCAGCGACTGGGCCTCGCAGCCACACTTGGGCATCCCGTCACGCACCGGGAATGCAGCAACGAACTGCACTGCGAATGGCACGATGCACACCCACCCGTGCTGATTATGTGGAACCATCATCCCAATCAAGACAGGCGAGAAGGGAACTCACTGCCGTCATCGAACATCGCCTTCAGTTCAGGCCTGACACCCGGTTCCGATCGGGAAGAAATAGTACAGTGCAATGAATACAGCGGTTTGTGGGTTCGCACATCAACAGTGGAGAAGGCGGAAACGGCACGGCTCATGTGCCGTTGTCACACCTCTCGGTATTACTTTTGAAGTGTGAACCCGAACTGGTTGGGGGAGGGGGGGGGGGCACAAGCCAACTGAACTATCCGGGGTGGGGGGGGGCAGGCAATGTCCAGAACTATCACACTACGAACGGCTGTTTCTGCCTATATTTACCATCCCACCCCCCCCCCCCCCCCTCTCTCTCTCTGGCCCTGCTTTTGGGCAGGGGTTCGGCTGTCGTTGTGACGACTCCCGAACACATCACCCGAAGGCCTGTGCACATCAGTGGATTGTTGTTGCCCTTCCTTACATCACCTGGTGCCACAGCCACACCCTGTGCGGGTGGGTTGCGTGGGTGTGCCTGTGTGGACCCATTCCCTTCCCCCCCGCCCCTCCACCTGGCCTTGGAGGGGATTGTGGGGGGAGTGCGTATTCCTGCGAAAATATGCCGGGGCGATCCCCGGCGCTCTTGAATTAGAAAGTGATCTCATGAAGAACAGTGTCCCAGAAACAACTGAGTGCATGACTTGCCAGGGGATGTGGTATTCTTCTTTCCCTGACAGTATTGTTTGTCTCCACGGAGAAGTCAGTTGAGGGGGGGGCGTGCGATGCGCGCTCAGTGTGTTAGGGACCAAATGCAATCACAAGAACCGTCCTTAGCGCCGGGGCAGGAAGTGAGAGGCGCATGAAATTGTCGCTGGTGCGCAAATCATATCGTATTATGTTGTGCAGAACCCAGACTTCGACTGGCAGAACACAGTGTGGCACCCTTGATGCGATGACCCAGAGACGCTTCTCGAGGAATCTTGAGGCTTCGCGGGTTCCTGTGGTTTGTAGCGTCTAGATGCCCCCTCTTCTTTCTTATGTACACACGGCCTCATCAGAAAGGTCGTTCACATCCCAGTCAAGGGCATTGGGGCCCGGCCTCACTCCAAGTGACTCAACGTGCCGGTGTTTTGTGGGAAGTGATTGTTTTTCTCCCACCCCAGTGATCAGTGGCTCCGTGATTCTTTTTTTTCGTTTTGATCGGATATGTTCAGAGAGCGTGAAAGCCGAACCAACAAAGCGGGGGGCGGACTGGGGCCACCACACAATGGTGGGTGGAGGAGTGTTCACCCCGGCACACATTGCGTCAACGTGGGCTGTGATCATTACGTGACCCAACCCCACTGAAAACGTGGCGACACAGGCACATCATGAGCGAACTTTGCTTTAGTTTTTTTTTGTCTCCAAGTGTAGACTGTTCCTCAGAACCTTGCATTTTTCCTTTTCCTTCGAGAGGGACCCTCCTTGACCCTGACATGCACCAACGCTTCCAGAACGGTGCTCGACAGAACATATCGGGATGCGTGGGGTGTGGAAACACCCCCTCTCCCCACCTCCTGCATACCATACCGGGCCGGAAGAACCGTGGCAGCGACCACACTCCTCCTCCCTCTGGCTTCGCGAACTCCGTGGGAAACAGACAGAACGCGGCTAGGGCAGAGAGTGCATGATGCCGCCAAAAAGATATTCCAAAGACATCCTGCGTCCCATATCACTGCCGGACAACGCCCCTGGGCAACACACAGTGCACGTCACTCCCCGGGTCGTCCCGCCACGCCAGGGTTGTGGCCGTCGATGCCCCCCAAAAAAAAGGGGCATGCCGACAGCGCGTCGATATCAAAATCCCCCAATGAGGCATCAGACCCGCACCCCTCTCCTATATGCGGGTCTCATGTGAAGTGAGCTCCCCGATCTGGGGGGGAGGGGGGAGGGGGGCACCCACGACCCCTGCATCCCCCCACATCTTCTCTTTCCTGGCGGTGGGGGGGAGGGGTGGTGGGGGTGGGGGGGGGGCATGGTGATACCCTCCCCCCCTTCTCCGTTTTTTGCCTTCCCCCCCCCCCCCCCCCCCCGTCTCGCATGATCTGGCAAACCCTCTCTCCTGAACCCAGCCAAAAAAAACCCCCTCCCCCTCCCCCCCTTCCCCCGCCCCACCAGGTGGTGGTGTTGGGGTGGGTTCGGGGGGGGTGGTGGTGGGGGCGTCACGTGGGTTCTTCTGTTTGCCTCTCTTGACCTTGACCTTCCCCCCTGACTTGGCCTCCCTCTCCCTCTCTCTCTCTCTCTCTCTTGATGGGAGGAGACGCACACACATCCCAGCTCCCACCCTCCCCGATATTCTGGTGCTGTTCTTTTTCTGCACGACTCACACACCACAGCCGCAAAAAAATCCCCCCGTTCACGCCCCCGACCCGAGTCACCTGCCGGAATGATATAGGCACCGGGTGTTCTTGCAGTGTATTGTTTGTTCCGGATTTGGCAAACAAACATAACAGCCCCACTATTCTGTAAGTGGAAGCAGCAACGTCTTCTCCACGAATCGGTTCAGAGCGCGTGCAATGCTCAATCCCAAGAGGGGGGGGCTGAGGGGCGGGGCGAAGGGGCGAGTTTTCCGAGGGGGGTTGTGAGGAGGTGACATGAGAGAGAGAGAGATGGGCGTCACAACGCCTTTTCATACTGCGGGATGGCGTGCTTCAGAACAAGAAAACAACGGAAACGCTTGGGCCACCCCGTGACCCGGTGTGCCTGCCACACATTCATGCACACGGCGGGCTCCAGGAGGTGGGGGGGGGGCAGTATGACCCCCTCCCCCTTTTTTTGGGGTCTCAACTCGGGGGTCTATACTCGCTCTAGCTGGAGCAGCATTTCCTCCTCCCGCTCGGGTGTGTCTTGGACTCCCTCTCAGACTCCCGCTAGAGGGTTGGGTGCGTGGAGCCCACCGCGGGGCTGGGGTGTGGGGAGCACACACAGGGCAGAGTGACACAAGGTCACGTCTCTCTCTGGGGGGGTTCTTTGCAGGCCTGTGCCTGGAAGCCGCAGCGTTTCCTCAAAAAAAACATACAGTTGGCATGCATGGTGGTGGCGTGATGCGGAATCAGACCGACAGACCAGGCCCTGAAGCAGATCCTGGAGAGCGGTGGGGTGGGAAGGGGGGGGGGGGGTGGTACTTATTAGGTTGCCCCTTATCTTCCGCCATTGGCACTGCTGGGTTTGAGGGAGGGGGGGGGGGGCGGGCTTCTTGATTACATTCCCCAAAAAAATATATACCGTATATGGTGCCCCTGATTTACCCCCTTTTCACTACGCACAAACTACGCAATCTGGGGGGGGGGGTCTCGCTTTTTGGTCCCCCCCCAGTTTTTTTTTGGTCCCCCTTTCTGTGTGGCTACTGAGACAGGACTGGAGGCACTGCGCTGACCGAGAAAAAAAAATATTGCCAGAACTCACTATGTACCGTCCGAAAGAACAGGGGAAACACCTGGGCAAGGTTGCCCCATGCCCAGAAACACCTGGGAAGGAAGTGAGCTCCAGGAGCCGCGTAGTACCCCCTACACACTTCTACGAAACAACAGCTGCAGAGATGGTCCGGATGCCCCGAAAAAAAACCTACACACACACTCCATCATCCACACTGCACCTAGGAACAACAATGTCTGGGGAAGAGGAACAGCTCTTCACCATCGTTGCCTCTGTTGAGGGGTTGAGATGCCTCGCGGGGACCATCGCAGGATGTGTCACCCACGAGAAGCTGCTGGCGCTGCTTGAGGAGGTGGGGCTGCAACCGGAGGGTGACTGTCTCGAGGTGCATCTGCTGAAGGGTGGTGACGTTAATTCATTGGAGATGCGGCCTCTCCCAGAAGGCCTGTGGCAGAACGCGCTCCCGGGCTCGGCGCTGTTCCTTCCGGCGAAGGCAGAGACAGTGCCAGCATCCCGCCTGGACGTGCGCGACTGGGTCGACACCGCCATGCAGTGCCACACCCCTGTCTCTAACATCCACACCCTCATCACCAAGTTCAAGGGCGAGACGGTGACCCGCCATGCGGTGGAGATGTCGTGGCAGCAGTCGCTACTGCTACGGGATGTGTTGTTTTTACGGGAGACGCAGGGCATCCGGGAGAACGGCGAACTTGTGTTAATTCACGACCTCACACCAGTGTTTGCGGACCCGTCAAACACTACCAAGCTTGGGCACTTTACGGTGCAGTACAGGGTGAACGGGATCCTCCGCTACCACGTGCTCGCCACATATCTGACGCTGTCATCTGATGGACCCACTACCAGAGTTGACCTGGCCGTCGCCTTTAAACGGTTTTCGGACCTGGCCTCTTCAGGCCAGTTCTCCGTCCTCGGCAAGGATGACGTGGGGTTGCCCGAGGAGTCGTTCTCGGCTTTCTTTCTGGACCGCGGTGCCAGTCTGAAACCCGAGCTGCAGAGCGTTGTCGTTGTGTTCGAGCCCCACCACCGCCTGCATCTGGCCTTCCGGCGAGTCATTGAGCCTGACTTGCCCTTCATGACTCTGATGTGCTATGCTGCCAACTACTGTGCCGCAGCACCAGAGTTCGCCGCCTACCTCCACAGCACGGTAGGCATCACCATCAGCAGCTTCCTGTGGCAGCGGGCCACAAACGGCCGCTTCCTCAGTGGTGCAGCTGCCTGCTTCTCGCTGTCGGCTCGCTGCGGGGAGCTCACCGTCGCTGAGCACCTGCACACCTTCTTCTCGATGACGACGACGGAATCGTCGACAAAGAAGGTGGCAGTGAAAAACTGCCTTGCTGATCGCAGCGCCATCGACAAAGTGTGCCTCTACGGGAAGCTTTTCAGCAAGGTCTTGTACCCTCTGCTGACCACCATCGCAGACTCAGGGAGTTTCACCACCGACCCCAAATCGTTGGGATGGCTGCAGATGTACTGGCGCTCGGGGGCCTTCGACCTCTTCTCTGCGGCCAGGAGTGAAGCGACGCTGGAGGCGTGCAGCTCTGACGGGGACCTGACCGTCTTCCAGAGCGCCACTTCATGCAGGATGGTGACGGTAGGGCGGCTGCGCTTCCACACCTCGCCGCAGTGTCCCTCCCTCGACATCCGGGAAGTCAGCGATAGTGACCTGGACGGCGTCCGGCCGGATGACTTAGTGCAGCACGGCCTCGATGCCTACTTTGGGAAGCAAGGCATCCCAACCGAAAGCCGGCTCATGCCCGTAGTGTCCTTCGACAGCGGCGTGGAGTTCTTCCGCACCGCCCTGGTCATTATCGGGACGAGCATGCTGGTGGAAGCGGTGAGGTTCGGGGCAGCCAGCGAGGAGACACGCGCGGTGCAGCCGTCGGTGTCGTTTGGCCCGGCCCTCTTGGAAGGGATGTGCGGGAGGTCTAAGCGTGTCATCGAAGTGGCTGGACACTCATCCGTTCGTGACGACTTTGTCCGTGCTCACTGCTGTATTCCTGAGCATTTCTCTGATACTGATTTGAAAACTCTGCATGCTGAGGTTGGTGAGCCGAAACTCACTACGATAGTGCGTTCCCGTATTCCGGAGACTACGAAGGAGCGCAAGCTTCGGATTGGGAAGCGGAAACTTGAAGACTTGAAATCAGCATTCGAAAAAGAGGAATCAAGGAAGGAAAAGCGAATTGCAAGAGAGACTGCCCTCAATGACATTGTCCTCCGTTTTGATTATTCCGATAGCTTCACAAACTCGGAACTGATTAATCAAGCTCAAAAGCGTGGCAAGCGAGGTGTACAGAATGCCTCGAAATCACGGTTGATGCAAATCCTTCGTGAATTTGATAAAGCCCGCACAAAAGAAGAGCTGCAGGAGATTTGTGCCGAACGTGGGATTGAACGAAACGTTCAAAATGACCGCGTGGACTGGCTGCTGGCAGCTCTCAAGAAGCAGGATAAAAAGGATCATGCGTGATAAAATGAAAGGGCTGCTGCTACTCTTCACCCCCCCCCCCCACCCCCCGCTTTGATTTCGTTGCTGGATCAATGCAGTGCCTTCAATCACACACTTCGCCCACTCCAGGAGAATATTATACAAGGCCCAATGCAGTGCGTAACGGTGAAGTACAGCCTGCGGTATCGCGAGAAGGAGTTCGGCAGCTTTGCCGAGCCGTTGCTCGTGACGAGTGTCGACACGTTCGACACCGTGTGGAAGGCGTTTGAGACACGCCTTCCTCCCAAACAGGGTCGCAAAAAATCCGAGAGTGAGCGGGACTACAAGAGGCGCGTCCGAGCGATCTGGAGAGCGCACTCCTTTCTCTGTGGCAAGGACGCAGTCGTGGTTGGGTCGGTGCAGTTCGAACACGGGGAGAACACCTTGGAGATTGCAAGTGATGATACGCTCACAGCCTTCAGGGCGATGCAAGGTGCCACCCTGAAGGTGGCCCTCGACATTAAGGCGAGCGTCGACCGAGGGGTCGACGAAAAGCTGAAGAAGGCGCTGCTGGCACGGGACCCCGCGGGGTATACGGAGGTCACCGCCACACAGGCAACCTCCGCTGACAACGTCCAGGAGACGTTATCAGAGGGGATCACAACGGCACTAGAGATCTGTGTCACGGGATCCAGGCGCCCACTCTCCCTCGACGGTCTGGGGATTGTTGTTGGGCATGGTGTCGTTACCTGCAGCTGCAAGAAAAAGATTCCGAGCCACGTCGGAAAATTGAGCAGTACCGATGCATTTCTACGCCACGCAACGAGCTGCAAGACACTGAAGAAGAAGCTGGATCATCCCGACGAGCTGAAGCAGGCACCGCGCCAAAGGGCACCCCGAAAGACAGCTGCAAAGCCGGCGTCGAAACCCGCACCGAAGGCTGCCAGCGCTGCAGCACCTGAAGAACCTGAAGAACCTGCAGCACCTGCAGCACCTGAAGCGCCTGCACCCGCACTGACCCCGGAACAGCAAGAACTCCTTGAGTTTGGGAACCCGGCAAAGAGACAGAGAACTGGCTGAGGCCGGAAAAGGGGACCAAAAAATGAGACCCCCCCCCCCCCTTTTCACTACGCACAAACTACGCAATATGGGGTCGTCAGGGGCACCAGTATACGTAAATATTATGGAACGTAAATATTATGGAACGGGCCCATTTTTGCCCGGTCCGTTCCATAATATTTACGTTCCATAATATTTACAGGGCCAGTTGGGGACTCGGTGGTGAGGATGGCTTGCCTCAGGAATCGCGCGAAAAGTGCACGAGTAGGTCCCGTCAGGGACTCTGTATGCCGTCCGATCACCTGGTCCAAGTCCCCGAGTCGCAGAAAGCCCTGTAAATATTATGGAACGAAAAAAATCTGGAACGCCAACCCACCAGCGTTCCAAAATATTTACGTTCCATAATATTTACGTTCCAAAATATTTACGTATACGGTATCTAGCTTCCAAACTTTCCTCCTGCAAGGCTGCTGAGCCAGTTTTGGTGCTGCATCTTGTGTTTTGCATGATTGTCAAAAAAGGCACACATACTACACCCAACCCAAAGCCCCCCCGCGTCCCCTAATTTACGCATCACAATGCACTAGTGGTTACCACAAACCCCCCCACCCCCGGCTCCCCCTGCCCAGTTTGTGCTCAGGCAACAGAGTAGATCTGTCGTTCTCTTGTTGTCCCATTTGAACCCCGCCCACCTTCATTCCGACAATCACAGCCCCGATTACCTTTCGCCAGCATCGCATGTTGGCTGTCCGTCGCACCGCGTGCCATGAGTGCTTGAGGAGACTGCGCTGTTTCCCTGCCTGAGGCGGGGGGGAGGGGCTGGGGGTGGTGGGCGGGGGGTGGCGGGGGGGGAGGGGTCTTCGGAGTTTTGCCATGCAAAACTCGTGGAAAATGCATAAAATCACGCCGTTCTCTTGGCCCGCATAGCGGAGATTACCCCCCCAGGCCCTGGGGTAAGGATTTTTGGTAGTTCACGGATTTCCTCCGGGGGGGGGGGGGGGGGGGGTAGGGGGGGGGCTCCCCGCGGGCTGAGGTCAGGCTGGCGACCCAGGTTTTCAGGGTGACACCAGGATTTCCTCGAAATTTTGGGTGACCCCCCACCCCCTGGTCGGGCACCCTACCAGGGGGGGTCACGAGGGGGGGTATGGGGGGGGGGTACCCCCCCTACCCGACCCCCCTCCCGACTCGGGAGGGGGGGGGGGTCAGGAGGTGGTACTTTCACCCAATTGATGTTTCCCAGTAATAGGTGTAAATGGGCACCCCATGGCCAAAATGACCCCATCGCGATCCGCACAGATTCCAAACGTTCAAAAGAACGGGTTTTTGGAAAATCCGAGGGGGGGGTCCCGCTGGGTGGGTAGGTGGGGTGTAGTGGACTGGCTGCCTCCCAGACACCCCCACGACCAGTCCCTGAACCAGACCCGTGTTTCATGGGTGATACTTGGCTCACACACCATCAAAGTGACCCCACTGTGATCCGCACAAATTCCAAACGTTCAAAAGAAAGAGGTTTTGGAACACCCGAGGAGGGGGTCCCGCTGGGTGGGTGGGGTGTCATGGTGTGTGTCACCCAGCCACCCTTCACCCATAACCAGCCCCTGAACCAGACCGCTTTTTCATGGGTGAAGCTGGGCACCTAGACCACCAAAGTGACCCCACTACGATCCGCAAAAGTTTCAAACGTTCAAAAGAACGGGGTTTTGGGACACCCGAGGAGGGGGTCCCACTGGGTGGGTAGGTGGGTGTGGGCTGACTGCCTCCCAGCCACGCTGACCAGCCCCTGAACCAGACCCGTGTTTCATGGGTGAAACTTGGCTCGCACACCACCAAAGTGACCCCACTGTGATCCGCACAAATTCCAAACGTTCAAAAGAAAGGGGTTTTGGAACACCCGCGGAGGGGGTCCCGCTGGGTGGGTGGGCTGGCTGACTCTCGGCCGTGTGGTCACAGTCTCCTATGACCAGCCCCTGAACTAGACCCACATTTCATGGGTGAAGCTTGGCACCTAGACCCACAGTGTGACCCCACTACGATCCGCACAGAGCCCAAAGAGTGCAATGGAAGGGGTCAATCGCGATTCCGCGAGTCGAAGATTCCGCACTTTTGGGTCACTTTCAGGTGATGTCAGGTCACTGGAGTGACTGCAGATAGCCCATTTTCAGGGTGGGAGCCCTACTCGTACGTCACCCAGATTCAGCCCAAACCCGTGCACCCAGGGTGCACGGTCGCCGGGAGCGCGTGGGCACCCGGAAACAGGTCGCATTTGCGCGCGCTGCCTGCACCCTGCACGCCAGCCCCCCCCCCCCCCCCCCCCCCCCCCCCCCCGACGTTCACGACCCCCCAGAAAATTACCCCAGCCCCTGTACCCCCCCCCCCCCCGATGCCACTTCCCCGCCTGCCCACCCACTGAATCATACAAAAAAAACACCGCCGAACAGCCGCTGCATTTATCTCCCCCTGTCGGTTGGTTCATTTCCACAGATATCCCTGTGCGCGGCATCAACATATATCAACCCGTTTTGCTTCCAGTCGTGCCCTTCTCTTTTACGCACTGTGTTGGTCTTCTCTACCCCAATATTTTTTGCGCCAAGGGGGAAAGGTCGTAATGACGGCGATGAGTCTCGCATACGCACATACGCATAAAGCGGAGCGGGCCTTGTTGCGAAAGACTGCTACCCATGCAGCTCCCCCTCTATGGCCCACAGCGGTTCGCGCCGTGTGCTGCCAGGTTTATGTCCTGCACAAAAAGGCCCACTTCTGCTTGAAAGCCTCCTAAATCTTTGCCATTTTGAAGTGATGTGAACGCGTTCAGACTTTCCCGTCCCCACCCCCCTTGTCTTCCTGTGACGTAGCGACGATAGAGCCCGTTGCGCTGCTGTGGCCGCTTTTGTCTGCCGGTTCTGCCTGGCGGGGTCAGGGTTGGTGAGTTATCCATTTCGCACTACAACCCCGCGTGCCAGGTCCAGCCGACACTCTCTTGGTGAGTGCTGCAGTTGTGTGAGTGGCGTGTCGGCCATCACGCGAAGAAAAACCGAATCCGGTGGGTGAGTGAACATCACAACAAACTCAACGATGGTTCTGGCCAGAGGTCTCGTCGCTAATACACAGAAAGGTGATCGTTCAATTTCGGTGCTCTCTTGACTCACAGGTCGGCACACGAGCAACACCCCTCAACCAAAGGAACGAACCATGCCTGCATTGCCCACCCACCCCTGGTGTTCCCCTCTTTCACATGACACCGAGGTCGGTGGGCTGTGTCTATTTATTCCCCAGAACAAGTTTGTTTGGCAGAGCGATGCTGCACCCAGGGGGGGCAGGCGTTGCTTGCGGTGCATGTGTTGCTCCTCAACATGCACGAGGAATGTCAGATGGTGCACACTCATGCGCAAGAAAATATGCGGCGGCTACAACAAACGAGGCAGTGCCTTCTGCTGCCCTGTTATCTGCCGGTGAACTGTTGATGTTTGTTTCCTCTTCTTTTCGTTTGATTTCAGGGCGTGTTCAGGTCATGCCGTTGTTCCAAATAGCGACACCTTACGAATCACAAATCCTACTGCATGGTGTTGCTCTGTCGCGTGGAATGTCTTCTGGCGCACTGCTGCCCCGCGTGCCAGCGCCCAGCCAACAAGAACATCACTGGAAGGCAATAGTTTTGTTTTCTTCTGAAATACTTTCTGGGTTGCGCCCAGGTCCGCCCCAATGAATAGGGCACACCTCGGGGTGTGTGGAACTGGCACCCTTCCCGACACGGTGAAATTCACACAGGGATGGTGGTGGCTCTCTCCTTGCCATCGCGCCGAACTGACGGGTCTCCGACCCGGCCAACGCAATACCATCGTTCTAATTCTGGGGCAGTGCAAACACCCCTCCCCATGTTGCATGCATCCTACGTGTCTTGCTCCAACAAAAAATGCATCTCTTATGTACGCGCGTGTGTGTTCTTTGCACGTCCAAACGGCCCTGATTAGTGTGTTGCAGTTCATCTCACGCTGACAGGTTTTGTTTGGATCACGCATTCAATAACAACAAGTGTGCAGATGGTGTCGTCCCAAAAACCCCCCGACTCGCCAAAGTGCGCAGCCTGGGTGTTCTGTTGGCGGAACGGATGTCTCGATCTGTGCCGTGGTCTACAGTGATCCCAACAGCGGGACGGACACCATCATGATATAACAGGGTCTTCAACCCTTTTGCAGCCCTGTGGGAGGTTTTTTTTTCTTCTTATTTTGACGTGGTTGCGATGGAAGTATTGTTTCTGTTTACTGCAGACTCCGTCCGATTTTCATCGCCCCCATTCCATTCCCTTTTTGTTTGTCTTTTGAAGCACTTCTTCGCTGGTTTGTTTTCACCGCCTGCTTGGCAATACTCACCACCCCCCCCCCCCCCACACACACCTTGCTTGTTCTTCGTTGCGATATGCCCCCCCGATCGCCCCATTATACCCGCGTGTGTAAATCAAACATACTAATGTACGCAGCGCTGTTTGCTTGCCATACCCCCCTTCCCATTATACGCACATATCGCCTCTTCTATTCACAATCCGCCTTCTGTTCCTGCCTGCAGCCGTTCTGTCTTCATAGTTTGTCTTCATTTAGGTTCGGCATTCTCGCATTTGTGGCCTGTGTGGTCTGATCAGTATTTTCAAGTGACGAAAACGATTTTTTTGGAGGCGGTTCTTCGCTATCAGCGCTGCAGAAAGGTGCATTTCCCCCCTGTGTTGAAACCCGCCGAAGCAACCCGATTAGCGAAGATCCCCTTTCGACGTGTCTATGGTTTCGGTATCATGTCTTTGTGAGCACTCAAGGGCGGTGAGGTGCGCCTGTTCGATGTGTGCAGAACACGACGTCTGTTCAGATCCAAACGGCTGTGGAAGGGTTGATGTGGCGTGGCCTGCCGAGCGGTTCTGTGCATGCATACGACTGCGGCAAAAATCGAGTCTTCTAAAGCTTCTCCCTGCAGCACTGCCCTCGAGAACATCTTAGCCGATTATCGAAAACACGTGCTCCTTCTGTCGGTTAACGTCTGCAATAAAAGACAGGTTGAACAAGAAAAAGTCATGGCGGTCATTTTGTTGACCGCTTCCACCGGGTGATGTACGTGTCATGTCTTCCTTTGCAGGTTTTGTTTTCCAGCTGGGGCTGGGGTCGTGAACGAAAGACGACTCTGTGCAAACAATACACCAGAAAGGTTTGCGCAGGATTCATGGTCAAAAAACGAAGTGAGAAATATGTGTCAGACATCACACATAGCACCACCACACATACCCGCGCACAATGGCCCTCTCACTGAGTGACTGTTCCACGAAGGATGCTTTCAAAAAGCTTCTTTCGCGGCGATGTGGGGTGGGAAAATGGGTCGTTATGTGTCCCATTGCATGTCTCCTTCAAAGAGAATCCATCGTTTCACGGTTGTTTCCAGGCACTTTGCCTGTGAAGAGTCCAAGCGGAGCACACTCCTCAAACAAATTGTTCAAAAGAGGAAACGTGCAGAACACGCATGTGAACCCAATAGTCTAGCAACACTCATCGGGGGGTGTTTATACAGATTCATCGAATACACACAAACCTGGCGGACACATCTTTCCAGAATGCCAGAGTGCCTCAACTGTGGTCTGTGCCACATTGCCTCTTGGTCATGAGGTGTTCATCGGAGCGAAGTGATTTGGGTTTCTCTCGTTTTTCTTGGGATGCCGTTTTGTCATTCACCACCCTTTTGCCGTTTGCCCACCAGAGCAAGACCTCGGCGGCACGGGAACGGTGATCGAGAAGAACCAAGTCCGAACACTGAACACGGTGGTGGGAGTGGGACGTCAAACTCTCTGTGTGGCAAAAAGAAACCCCCCCCCCCCTGTCAGTGACACCTAGATTGTTAGCCGACTCACATATTTTTTTGCCGCACTTGAGAGTGACGACCGCCCCCCCCCTGCCTCCAGCATTCCTGGTCGAGAGCCCTTCCCTCCCAAAAAATATCCAAACCAGCACACCCTGGTGCAAAAGTATGGTCCTACACTTCAAATTTCCCAGATAAAAAAACACAAGATAAAAAAAATGGCACTTTTCGTTGCCGCAGCAGCCCAAACACCCCCTCCCCCTTTGTCGGTTTGGTTTTTGCCACATTGCCCCTACACGTTTCTCAAGAAGACCGTCCCCTCCCCACCCCACCCCCTTTCCACGAAGGAGGTATCAACGGAGGGTTGTGGTCCCGACTCAGGATTGTAATGACCTCCTGTTGGAAGAACGAACTCAGTGAACACCTTGGGCCTCACACCCGAAAGGAAAGAACAGAACTTCATGTTGATTTGTGCGGGATCCCGCCACCATTCCCCCCCTCCCCCTCCCCAGCAGCCAGGTGTTGCGGCGGAACTTTGCGGAGGTTGGTTCTCGTTCGGCGGGTCTTTGTTTATCTCGTCTTTTCCCGACTGGCTGCTGTTCGATTCCATCTCGCCACCCCAAGCGATATTTTTTCTCCAGAGGACGGTTGGCCCAGGGGGGTGTGGTCAAAACGGGGTGTGTCCAAAACTGTTCAGGCTGGTGAAAGGCGACATAAAGGGACAGACATTGCAAGAGGGGTGTTGGGTGAATCGCCTTCCCACCTTCATCTCTCTCTCTCGGCAGGACCCCCTCCCCCCCCCCGCCCTTCCTTCCTGAAGTGGATGAACGCCCCATGGTTTCTTTCGAAGGGTGTGAAGAATCACAAAGGAGCATGTGTGTGTGTGTGTGTGTTTTGTGCGTGCATGTGTGTGTGGGTGGCTTATCGGGTCCCTCCCGCCACACCCTCACACACACAGTTATTCTGTGCCGCGGTGTAGTTATGTCGTGGTGGTTCGATCCCTGCTCCTCCTCCCTCACCCCGCCCCTACCTCACGCCTTTGCCAAGCCTACATTGCCATTGTTGCAGCGCCTAGAGTTATCCACTGAGGAGCGGGGGGGAGGGGTGGATTTTTTCACTTCGACGCACTTCCCCCCGAAGGCCTCCCAAAAGGGTCTCCGGCGGCTCTGCTATGCGTGAGAGCTCTTCTAGGTTTTCACACTGCGCTGGAATAGTTCGCACGAGCCTTATTTCAGAGTGAAGCAAAGCCCACACCACGCCACACCACAGGGGGCTCGGGCAGTGCTCCGTTAGATAGGATGAAGTTTCTGCAGCGAGCAAAGGAGCTGCACCGGGTGACGGACAGCATTTTGTACAGCAATGTGGAAGGGAAGAAGGGGGAGGCGCTTGAGGGCAAGGCGCGGCAGCGGAAGCTGCGGCACATCAAGGAGGACGTGGCGGCGCTGGGGGACAAGGTGCTCGTGATATCCTTCGGGCCGTTTCCCCTCGAGGGCATGATGGAGTTCAGCGCCGCGACGCATTTCGAAGACTTCGACGTGCTGCTCCGCATCTGCAACACGATGACCAAGTGGCGCATGCTGGAGCCCGACAATGTTGTGCTGGTGCACGGGGCCCCATTTGAGTACTGCGCCATGCTTGTGGCGTGCTACCTCGCCTTCGTCTGCCCACCCGACACATCGCTGCAGGGGCTCTACCTCTCGCTGCACAAAGGGCGTGCGTCGTGCCGTGCACAGCCCAGCATCCTGCGCTACCTGCTGTGGTTTGAGCAGCAAGTGGGTGTGTCGCGGAGGCTGGCAGCGGGTGTGCATCCAAAGGGCCTGGCTGTGTCGGCGCGCCTCGGGGCACGGCTGGTGTCGATCCGCCTGAACAAGCACCCGTTGGAGTCGGGGAGTGCGTGCGCCTTCACGCAGCAGACGGATCTGCAGATGCACATCAGCCAGGGCAATGTTGTGCTTCAGACGCTAAACGGCGTGCGGCATCGTAGCGGCAGTATTGTGTTCGAGGGGCCCTCTGCCGCACCGACGACTGACATCGTGGGGGACTTCACCATATCGTGTCTGCAGGTGCTGCGGGATGCCACGGCACAGGTGTTCCGCATATCATGCCACACGTGGTTTGTCGACGCGCATGAGTTGGGGTTTTCGAAGCAGGAGCTTGACGTGGCGCACGGCAACCCGCGTGTGGCGGACGACCTGATGGCGCATGCCTACTTCCTGCTGCCCACCAAGTCTGCTGCGTTCAGCGGTGCTAGCGATGCGGAGCAGCGCTACTGCCTGTTCTCCGAGGAGGTGAAGCGGCAGGAGGAGGACTACCGCCTCAACATCGACGCGATGATGGTGACCATGGTGCAGTGCACCGAGGGCATCGAGGAGGGCATCCGATGCAAGGGCAAGCGGTCCCGCACGGTGGGGTCGCGGCGTGCGGCAGGGGAGAAGAAGGGGGACCTGCGCGCCCGCACCCGCAGCGTGGGTGCGCCCCTGTCCCCCGCCCGGCACGGGCGGGCTGAGCTGCGCGTGCTTCCCGCCTCGCCTGTGCAGCGCGCGGCACGCGCGCCGCCGCCGGCACCCGCACAGGGCGCAGCCCCGCCGCCGCCGCCCCCCACAGCCACACCCCCCGCCCCAGCAGCCCCAGCGGCAGCGGTGCCGCCGCCGCCACCACCGCCCCAGCGCGCGGCACCAGGCGCACCGCCACCGCCGCCACCGCCACCCTCGGCAGCACCTCGCCCCCCCGCCCCGCCGCCGCCACCTGTTGCCTCCGGTAGGGCACCCCCGCCCCCTGCACCGAGAGGCTGCCCGCCCCCGCCCCCGCCGCCACCACCGTGCGGGGCACCGCCGCCCTTGGCTAGCGCCGGTGCACCAGCAGCCCCGGCGTCCAAGACAAAGGCCCTGCACTGGCTGCCGTTGAATGCGCATGCCGACATGTCGGGCACTGTGTGGGCCGACCTCTCTGGGGAGTGCAGCCTGGACCTGGACGACCTCTACGGCGAGTTTGGGAACAAGCCGCGTGCGAAGCCTCAGGCTCCGGAGCAGAGGAAGGAGCGCGGGGCTGTGGTGGGGAACAAGCGGGGGACGAACGTCGAGATCGCCGTGTCGAAGGTGCGGAAGGCGCTGGATTTGAAGCGCATCCTCCCCAGCGAGGTGTGCACGGCGGTGCTGTCGATGGGCACGTTGCCCGCACCCATCGACAGGCAGGAGCTGGCCTCGCTGCTGCCGACCATCACTCCCACAGAAGAGGAGCGCACGTCGCTGCTGAAGGCCTCGGCTGCAGACCTGACCTTCCCCGATGAGTGCCTGCTGGAGCTCGCGCGGCTGAACCGTTCTGCGGAGAAGATTGAGGCGCTGGGGGGCCTGATGTCGTTCAGCGAGCATCTTGCGCACGTGGAGCGTGATGCGCGGTGCCAGCTGCGGGGCATGCAGGCGGCGCTGGGGTCGCAGACCTTCAAGAAGCTGCTGCAGTGGGTCCTCCAGCTGGGCAACGAGATGAACCGCGGGAAGCGCCTCGGCAACGCTTCCGGTTTCAAGATCCAGTCCCTCGGTTCGGTTGTGGACACGAAGTCTGCAGATGGGAAGAAGACGCTGTTGCAGTTCCTTGTGGCTAACGTGGCGGCGAAGGATGCGGAGGCGTTGGACATCCGGTGCCTCGATGGCCTGCAGGCGGACTGCTTCAAGGTATGTTGCGGTGCCAGTGCCGAGTCTCGGGAAGGGTGGTGCCCCGGTGATGCATGCCTTTAGGATTTAGGTTTAGAATGTCAACAGCTTTGTTCACCCAACACACAACAGGGCACTGCCTCGGCAGTCGTGGACGAATGCAAGCGCCTGTCACAGGTGCTCACGCGTGCAGAGGCAGAGGTGCAGCGTTCTGCCGACTCGAAGAACCAGAGCGATGCAGCATTCTGTCTGCACGTGTCACAGGCGCTGCAAGGGTACCGCGCTGCGTTTGCAGATACTGAGGGTGTTGTCGCCCTCCTCGAGAGCACCAGCAGCCACCTGGTGCAGTATTTCGGTGTGCCTGCATCGAAGCCGGAAGAGGTGCTGTCCGAGATATTTGCTTTCAAAAACAAGTTCAAGCAGGCTGTTGCCGAGCACGCAAAACCCCAGCCCAAGCCTGCGGGGCCTGCGCGCAGTCTGGAGGGCATGCTCCGCAGCAGGATGACGCAGCGCCGTGCTGGCATCGAAGGGTGTGACACGCTCGGGTGAGGCCTTCTCCCTGCCTTAATGTGTAGTGTACGAATTCAAAGGCTCCAAGCCTATCTTTCCTGCGTCTTCCGCCTTGTACAGCTCTTGTGTTAAAACTCAGCGAGTCTCTACTGGCTCGCAGAACGTTCTTGTGCTTACCCACGTAGACTGTTGTACGACAAGCTGCGATATTGTAGTAGAACCCAGTCCAGGAAGAGGGAGGTAGGTGGTGCTTTGTATCCTGATGTGCGCCTGTGTATATGCTGTTGAGTCTCCACACACCGCCCTGCAGGGTTCCGTGGACATCAGTCAGGCCTCTCAGGCACAATGTTGGACGATGAGACCGTTGCAGTGATCTGCATCGGGACGCCAATCCTTGGCTTCCTGTGGGCCTTCTTCAACCAGCAGAAGGTGTCCGCCATCAAGATTGTCGGCGGCAAGCAGCACGATGCGGAGTCCCTCAGCCTCAACGGGATGAGCGCGAAGGACATGGAGAGTGTGTACACGATCAGCAACCGTATTGCTGTCGGTGCTGACGCGTTCCTGCTGCAGGAGTACACGGTTGTGATGTACTTCCTTGCGCTGGCATCCGCCTTCATCTACACTCTCATCGGTCTGAGCGGCGGTCCCGACTCGTGGTACAAGGCCAAGTTCACCGTTATTGCTTTCGTCGTGGGTGCCAGTGCGTCGTGCCTGTCGGGTGCCATCGGGATGCGCATTGCCGTGTTCGCGAACAGCCGCACAGCACACGAGGCGACCGTGGCCCACGGGTCTGACAAGTACATCCGCGGGTTCGCCACTGCCTTCCGTGGTGGGATTGTGATGGGCTTCGCCCTGACGTCTGTCGGCCTGCTGTCGCTGTACCTGCTGATCCGCGTATTCTCTGCGTACATGGGTGACAGCGACAAGGTTGCGCTGTACGAGTGCATCGCTGCGTACGGTCTGGGTGGTTCCACTGTGGCCTGCTTCGGGCGTGTGGGTGGTGGTATCTTCACGAAGGCTGCCGACGTTGGTGCTGACCTGTGCGGCAAGGTCGTGGCGAACCTTCCTGAGGACGACCCGCGTAACCCGGGTGTCATTGCTGACTGCATCGGTGACAACGTCGGTGACATTGCCGGGATGGGCAGTGACCTGTTCGGGTCCTTCGGCGAGGCCACATGCGCCTGCCTTGTGGTGTCCGCCTACGCGTCGCGCGAGCTGACCGACTCCACCTCTGCCATGATGTACCCGCTGATGATCACGGGTGTTGGCATGATGTCGTGCATCATCACGTCGCTGCTGGTGACCCTCGGGATTGACCCTGTGACTGGCCCGCACAACGTGGAGAAGGTGCTGAAGGGGCAGCTTGTGTGGTCGACCGTCATCAACACCGGCGCGATGTACTGGCTGGCCCACGCCGCCCTGCCCGCCACCTTCCGTGTCGCCAAGCTTGTGAAGGGCCCGACGGGTGACTTCCTCACCATCGAGGTGTTCGCGCAGGACGCCTTCTACTGCGTGGCGATGGGCCTGTGGTCGGGTCTGATCATCGGGTACCTGACTGAGTACTACACGTCGAACCGCAAGCCCCCGGTTGAGTCGATCGCTTTCGCCTGCACGATGGGCGGTGCCGCGACGAACGTGATCAGCGGTCTGTCCGTCGGGTACATGAGCACGGTGGTCCCTTGCATGGTCATGGCTGCTACCATCTACGTCTCGTTCAACCTGTGCCTGATGTACGGGATTGCGCTTGCCGCCCTCGGGATCCTGTCCACGATGTCGATTGGGTATGCACACTATGCCGCACTGCGACAATGCCACACCACCCTGACAGCCTCACTATCGACGCCTACGGGCCTATTGCGGACAACGCTGGTGGCATTGTGGAGATGGCTATCGACGACAAGTATGTGCCCTGTTGGCTGTGCGTCTCCACACTGCCCCCTCTTGCAGGTCTGTCCGTGAGGTCACCGACTGCCTTGACGCTGCGGGCAACACGACGGCTGCCATCGGCAAGGGTTTCGCCATCGCGAGCGCCGCCTTCGTGGCCCTTGCGCTGTACGGCGCGTTCATCACCCACGCAGAGATCCCTGTCGTCAACATCGTCGACTCGCGTGTGTTCCCGGTATGTCAGCTGCCGTGTGCCTCTGCTTGACCACCAACACACCAACACAGGGGCTGCTGCTGGGTGCGATGCTTCCGTACTGGTTCTGCGGGATGACGATGATGTCCGTCAACACTGCTGCCATGGAGATGGTGATGGAGATCAAGCGCCAATTCCAGAACCCGGCTATCATGGAGGGCACGCAGGAGCCTGACTACAACGAGTGCGTGGCCGTTGCTACGCGCGCGTCGCTGTCCGAGATGGTGAAGTCTGGCCTGCTGGTGATGCTGTCGCCGATCGTCTGCGGTATCTTCTTCGGCAAGGAGGCTCTGTGCGGCCTGCTCCCGGGTGCCATCGTCAGCGGTGTGCAGATGGCCATCTCGATGTCCAACACGGGTGGCGCATGGGACAACGCCAAGAAGTACGTTGAGTGCGGGATGATGGTCACGGACGAGAAGGGCCGCCTGGCGGCGCACCCCGACCACGACTCCTCCACGGCGCACACCGTGAAGAAGAACTGGGACCCCAAGGATCCCAAGGCCGCACAGTTCGCCGAGAAGGACAAGGAGATCCACTCTGCGGCTGTGATCGGTGACACGGTGGGCGACCCGATGAAGGACACCTCTGGGCCGGCCCTGAACATCCTGATCAAGCTGATGGCGATCATCTCCGTGGTGTTCGTGCCTGTGATCAACTCCAACATGGGCGGGCTCCTGTTCGACCAGCTCTTCAGGTCTTTCCTGAAGTGTGCGTCGGTATGTACCCCCTCCTCACCTCGGCACCTTTGAGTCACGGTGTCATGTGGTGCGTGAGGTACACTGTTGTGTGTGTCTTGGCTTGGGGCGGGTGCCGTATTTACTAATGTCTTGATGCTACTTCAACTGTCCATCCACCCAATACCCCCAACACAGGTGCCCGACGCCCAGTGCAACTAGAGCAGTTGTATCAGGGGTGCGATGTTGTCTGAATCAACTAAACTGTTTTATGTCCCCCCGCCCCCATCACAGCACACGGCATGTATGAGCAGGCGTGTGTTCCCCCCCCCCCCTTTTTTTGCCTTAGACTTTCCATTTTTCACGTTGAATTGGGGGATTAATATAGAACGAAATCTAGAACCACCCAGACCGCCCCCCCCCCCCTCCTCCCGCTAAAATTCCTACGAGACGATTTCATTTTTATTGCTTTTTGGTTTCCCCCCCACCCCCCCACCTGACCCCACCCCCCACACCAGCGCCTCTCGGATTTTATGATCCACCCAAGTCCTCCTTGCGGGGTTGGGCGAAGGGTTTCTGTCTTGGCGTATTCACGCACAGCAAGGCGATCGATGCATGATTCATGTGGGTTGTATGTCCGTCAGGTGCTGCCCTTTTCTTTGCGAAGGAGGGGTTTGCAGCGGGGCGTTTGCCGAACCGGCATGATTTCGTATGTCGATTAAATTGCTGATGGTGTGACACGCCAAGGCAAGCAGAGGGGGTATTTCCGGAAAAGATGCACTGTCAAGGACCAAAACAGGAAAAAGGTGCGTGGGGGGGGTGACGTCTGCAGAAGTGGGGGGCCACAGCGTCTCCTGCGGCCCGCTTTGTGTCCAACAGAACAGGGTAGTGCACGGGTGGTCCTGTTCCATCCATTCTGCACCGCCCCCTTCTTCACAACATCGGCCGGATAACAGGACAGCCGCTTTTTCTCGCGCTTTTCTTCCTGCTTATTTCTTCGCGGGGGGTTTTTTTTGTGCATACCTCGATGCATCCCAAACCCCACAGAACCCCCAATCATCCATTTCCGGGGGTGGCGAACGGGACCAGTTCCGTGTGCCTGTCGAACTAATGTGGTTTTGGAGCTGCGTCACGTCTCGCCTATTCCCACAATACGGGGCATTGCCCCCTCTGACCCCCTCGGTTGAATCACAAAATGCAAGACGAGATAATCATCCGACTGGTTCGCCTTGAACCAGCAACACAAAAGCTTTTCCCCCTGTGTTCTCCGACGAGCTGGCGACTTGGTTTCATCACTGCCCTGTCCGTAAGGGTGGCGGTGGTCAGCACCAAGGTTCTAAAAAATGCCAAGGGAAGTACCGCAGATCGGGAGCAGAGCCTGCCGAACTTCCTCGGCAGCAGCTCCAGCATTAACAACATCATGACACACTTCCCCTCCCCCTCCCTCCTCCAAAGGCTAGTGCCGCTCGACACAGCTTGCTTTGAAGTCGATCTAACAACTCCTCCACGCATGATCCACTAATAAAATGGTGCTGTCTGGAACAGCGTTGTTAACCTTCTGATAGCAGGGGGGTCTCAGGCGCACCAAGTAACCAAACAAAACGTCTACGCTTCGTTATACCATCATCCGTTCATGTCTCTCACCCTTCAACCTCCTTCACGTCACCCCGCTCGGTGTGCTGTGGCGGGCGGTGGAGGGAAGTGGGGGATTTTTATGTTTTACGCACGATCTTCGCGCGAAAAGTGTCTTTCATTCAGCTCTGCCCAACAAGGTGCTCTACACACCGCAGACCCCCCTCCATCACGCGAGAGGGTTTTTGCAAAGTGTGTGTGGAAGCGTCCAACGCTTCCAACGAAAGGACAAGTCAGAGAGGAAGGGGAAGAACTGAAATGACAGTTTTCACCCTGGAGGGAAAGTTAGGTGTGGATGAGTGGGGTGGGGTGGGGGTGTCTGGGGTGCCTAATGTTGCTTGTTTTTACCGTAAACAGCAAAAAAACAAGGAAGAGGCAATTTCACAATTCCGGGAATTTTTCCCCCCTTCAGGATCGAGCTTCTATATGCCAAAAAAGAATGGGGGCTGAAAAATCATCGAACAACTTGACAGCCCCCCCCCCCCTCCGGCGGGTTTAAACAACGGACCCCCCGCATCACCCCCCCACACCCCCAAGCGACCTCCTCATTCATCTAACTCGTCCCTCCGCTCCACCACACCCACTCCCCCCCCCCCCCCAACTACCATTTTTCCCTCTTGTTTGCACAGAAAAGACTCAGCCAAGAAAATCTCAAAAGCCCTTTTCATCCTACGCCTCCGACGCCTCTCCCCCCGCCTCGTCCCCGCTCCCTCACCACCCCCCCCCCCCTGTTCCAGCGTTTTTATTTGCTGGTGCGAATAAACGCGATGACCGTTTCCTGCCCCGCCGGTTTCCCGCCCTTTTTTTCCCTCTCCCAGGTGGGCTTTCCGAAAGACCTCCCCAGCTGTGTGCATCGTGCCAATCTGAACACATTATCGGTGCGGGCAGCGTTGCGCGTGGGTGTCGCATCGGGGGGTTTCTGGCGAACCCAACAGATGCCCGGCAAGAGGGGAAGAGAAGAGGGGGAAGGGTGGCGTCGGTGGCAGTGTCAGCGGCAGCATCTTCCCCGAGGAGTTTCACACAGAAAACGAACCGCTTTCGGGAATTAGGCGGTGTCTTGCAGGTTACGGACTGAACAGCCTGTAGGTTGGTGTGCGCATGTGAGTTGCATCAGATTTCGCTCGGTGCAACTTACACTGGGGTGGGGGTGGAAGGGGTGGGGGTGTGGGATGTCTTCGGGCCATAATAGCAACTTCGCGCTCCCTTTTTTTAAAACCCTGTGCCTGGAATTTTGTCCAAAAAATATCACGTTTTCGCACAAGGCAAAAAATGGTCAAAAAACCCGAAAATCGGGTTTGTAGGGTATAGGTCCCCTGTCTGAAAATGCAAAATATGGCCCCGCAGGTGCCCCCAGAATGATCTAAAATTGGAAAATCGACATTTTCCACCTACGGGAAATCCCCCAAAATAGGGGGTCCCCAGCCACGATCCCCAAAAAAATGTCCCGCGCGCCTCTAAGGCACTCTGGATTTTTATTATGTCATCCAGATGTCACATCTGGGTCCAGGAACACCGGTTTTTGGCCTCAGGAAGTCGAAAAATATGTGTGGAAATTTTTATTCCTGACCAGGATTCCCTCAAAGGCCGATTTCCCCTGTTTACACATGGGGGATTTCAGGCAACGCCCGCTCGTGTGCTGAGTGTGGTATCCGCGACGTGGACGCGGTCGCCCTCTTCCTCCCAGAAGCCACTGATCTTCCTCATCCAACTTCACCTCCGGATGTACGCGGCAGGTGCTTGGGTTGTCCTGTCGCAGTGCAGCAGAAGTTCCTGTGCACTGCTGCCCAAGCCATTTCGGCTGCACGGAATATGCCACGCAGAGTAACCTGGTATCGCGTGACCAGCTCGTGAGGCTTGGTGCCCCGAATCGAATCGATAGGCTGCGAGGTGCATTGCCTCGGTCAGTTGATGTCCTTGCGTGTGCATTTTTGTGGACAACAGTCCCTTGGGTATCTGCAGCGCAGGTGCCTGCACTGGACCAGGACTCCTGATTTACCTCTGGCACTTGTTGATCGGAACGGATGCGGCGACATGCCACGGTGCGCATGGATAGCCATGCCGGCACGAAAGTACGTTCACGACGGTTGATTACCATTGCTGCACTCTGTCAGAACCCAAAGGGTCTCAGCACACCTGAACGCCCACCAGGCCCCCCAGCAGGGGGTGAAACCAAAGGGTCCCCCCTGGGGTTTCTTGACCCAAAAATTTCGAATTCGACATGTCCCCGGGATTTCCACTATGTCGCAGATTTCGACCATTGGGTCAAGAAAACCTAAAAATCTAGGGGGGAGGTGCTGAAGGATTGCACTGAAAATTTTATCTAACTCGGTCAAAATTCCAGGCACAGGGTTTAAAATTTAGGCTTTTTTTTGTCCTCTATGTGCACCCCCCCCCCCCCCCCCCAGATAACCATGGCAAAACAAAACATGAACATGCATATGCCGGCGCTGCAGATGCGCGGGTGGGTTTCGCCGCCCCAATCCCCGAGCCCACCACCCTCTCGCCTCCGCACCGATCTCATTGCTTGCAGGAATATCCGGAGGGCTTAGCTTTGTTACCACAGCTGCGCACACCACATACTCTCTTCTTTCTCCTTGTCACTGCCAGAAGAAGAAGGAAGATGCACAGTTGGCTCACCGCGTCCATACTTTCCGGTGAGCACACCACCTACAACAGAACCGAAGACACAACCTGCACGATGAGTGCAGGGAGATCATCCCTGCATGCTTTCTCTCCTCTACTTAAGTACCCCTCCCGTGCTTCACACCCACACACCTCCTCCCCCAGGCGCACAGAGGTGTTCCGCACCACACGGCTGTTCTGCAGCCAGCCGCCCCCCCCACATGACCCGCCCACCGCCCCTGCAGTAAGTGACCGCACCATGGCCCTCCCCGACAACTGCCCCCTGTTCGGGGAGCCGTGCGGGGCGTGCGCTGCCACAGAGTGCTGCGCCGCTGTGGGTGTCTGCACCTACGCCTGCCTCCCTGCGGGGAGCGGGGCGTGCCGCGTCGCCGCCGCCGCGCTCGCCAGGGGTGCGGAGTATACGACACCCAACGAGGCGCTGTTCAGGGCTGCCCTCCCCTTCGCCTGCGCCCTGGGTGGCATGGCTGTCATGCTGCTGCTCAGCATCCTCGCACTCTACTGCGACAGCAGGCGCCACCGCCCCCCACCCAAGGGGCGCGCCCGCTCCTTCGACTCCCACGAGCCTGGCAGCCCGCACTGCCGTGCGGCAGTGCCTTCACACCCCCCTCCGCCACCACCGCCACCGCCGCCGCCGCCGCCTCCCGGCCCCCCCGACATGGCCCCCGTGCCGCAGCCGCTGCGCCCTGCAGCCAGCAGCCAGCAGAGCGATGCTGGGGGTGGTGGCGGCGAGGCGTGCCCCGAGGATTTCCAGCGGCCCATGGGCCTGTCGGCGTCGTCTGGGCGCCCCCCCGACGAGGTGTCGGTGTGCGATGTGACGGATGGGGGCCTGGTGTCGCAGGCGGCGACCCCACCCGTGACGCCGCCGGAGGGCCGTGGGGTGGGCGCGGCGGCGCCGTGGGGCGGCGAGGGGCAGGCGGAGGTGGGGGCGGAGGTGGAGGTGGGTGGCGGCGGTGGGGTGAAGCGGCCCGTGTATCTCTCAGGGGTGGGCGACGTGCAGGCGTGCGTGCCGCCGCCGTCCGATTCGGTGCTGCAGGAGGCGCTGGACCTCAACGCGACCCAGTCGTGTGGGTTCAAGGTGGTGGTGGATGACAAGGCCCTTGCCGAGCTGTATGGGGTGACGAAGCTCTCCTCCAAACACACCTGCTACTGCCACCATTTTGAGGATGCGGATTCCGGCGGGCACGCCGTGCTGCTGGGTGTCGGGTCGTCTGGGTCGCGCCGGTGCAAAGGTGTCATGTTTGCAAACAAGTCATCCGCAGCGCTCAATGTGTTCGGGGCCCGCAGCCTGCAGCTGGAGTGCCGCCCACGCGCCACAGGGCACCGCGGGTGCCTCCCAGAGACGTGCCCCTTCCTCGCGGAGGGGAGGGCCTGCCCCTTCACAGTGTGACGTGGCGGTGCGGGTTGGTTGGGTGGTGGTGGGCGGGAGGGTGTCTCTTCAGAACAGCCGTTCCACCTGGTGGTGTGATGGCTTGCCATCCCTTGGGGGTGGGGGTGTTCGGTGCGTCCTGCGCTGCACAAATAGATTCACATTTGTCTGTGTGCACGGAGTGGCTCGGAGGTGGTGTGTTCAGCGTGGGTCTGGAGGGTTTGGGGTTAACTGGCATGCCCCACACTGCAGTCCGACACATTTTGTTTAGGCGTTGCGAGCGACGAAGTCGCGAAGGAACGAACGAACGAAGGAAATTGTACGCCCGAAGCTTTTTCGGATTCGCCCAGCATATGTGACTTTCGCAGGGCCTCGACCCCACCACGACAGCGATACGGGGTAGTCCGAGAAGAACTTCCATTTCTACTCCCTGGTATCTACGGTTGTCCGACCGGACCGCCTTGAGACCGGGCAGCAGATCTGACTGTGAGGGAGGGCTATCCGCCTGCATATTGGTAGACGGGCAGCCTGACGTGTCTCAGGGTTGTCTGGTGTAGTGTTGTCAGAACAACGGAAACGGGTAGGTGTGGGTGGGTGGGGGGGGGGGGGGGGGCTCTGGCGAGGAGGGGTGGGGGTGGGGTGGGGCGGGGCGTGGCAGTGACGGTGTGAACAATTACCCCCCCCCCCCCCCCTTGTTGTTGCTGGAGTCCAGCCCAATCCCCTCACTCACGGAAGGGAACCTCTTTTATACGCCTTTTGTTTGAGTGATGGACCCCGGGGGGGTGTGCTATTCATCCCCCCACTTCTTTTTGACCTTTTTTTTATCGAAAGCAAAGCCTGTGTCACCACCCCCCCCCCCCCCCGCCCCTCCCGTGTCACAGTGCACTACAGAAGAGTGTAAAAACAAAAAAAAACCCAGTCTAAGAAATACACCACCGCGAGGAAACAGGCCCGGCCCCGCCCCCTCCACCCTCCCGTGCCCCACGCCTCCCCCTTCCCCTCAGCAGAGCTAAAACGTCTCGGGCTGCACGTCCTATCCACTACTCGGCAGAGGAACCACCACTGAACCCACCACTGAATCAACACAGCTTCGCTGCTTGGCAGCAGAGGCAAGGCAAAGGCTTTGCCTGCTGGGCGCAGGCTACCCCTTGTCAGAGAGAGGCATGTCTGCCACCTGCGAGTTTAAGGTGAGCGTGAGCGACAAGCGGATCGCGGAGCTGTATGGAGTCAGCGGATTCTCTGCAAAGCACACGTGCTTCTGCCACCACTTCTCCCCTGAGGGGGATCACTGTGTGCTGAACGGTATTCTCTCGAAAGGCACGCGCCAATGCAAGGGTTTTATGTACGCAAAGGCCTCGTCATCCGTGCTCAGCGTCATGGGTGTCGGCAGCGTCGAGCTGCAGTGCAAATCGCGCCCCGGAAACCGGACCTGCCTGGAGACGCACTGCCCCTACGTCGCAGAGGGCGGGGTGTGCCCCTTCGAGGCGTCGTAGCTTCGGGCTGTCCCCCCACCCCTCCCCGCAATGCTGCGGGTTGTGCGGCGGGGGGGTCCCCCACACACTCCTTTCCAGCACCCGGATGCGGGTTATGGGTTGGGGATGGAGATGGGAGTGGGGGGGTGGGGGGGGGGGTGTGAACTGGCCTTCTACCCTTGCCCCCCATCCCCCTCCCCCCACGCGGCCTTGCCATGCCGCGAGGGGTGCGGCCTGCCCTGCAGCAGGGTCCCCCCGCGCCGCGGTGCGCTACACTGATGGAGATGCGGTTTCTCGGGCTTCCCACGCCTCATTGATCAGACACTGCCACTTTGTCGGATGCATGCGGTGCTGCCCCCATGCGGCCCACGCTCTGTGCTGCCCTACACCCTCCCCTCCCCCTTCAGGTTCACGCCTACACCCGCAGCACATATGCGATGGCCGGCGTTGTTGTCCATGCATACGTCAGTGTCGAGGGGTCCCGTGCGAATTACACTCTGAGTTTCGGGCGCGACCCCACCGTGCTGGAGGTGATACCCGTTGCCAACGAGACCTTCGGGAAGCGCTATGGGCGTGTGTCGCTGTACGACACGCAGTCCCACACGTGGGAGGTGCTGAGCCTATATGACCCACGCGGGATCCCAAGCGGCAGCCAGCTGATGCTGGAGGACATCGCTTGGTGTGCCTACCAAGCCCTGGGCGCGAAGCCAAGCTCGCTGTTTGACTTCCTCGACCTCGCCGTACGGTTGCGCATCCCGCTGTGCGAAGAGTCGATGAAACGCGTGTTCGTGAAGTCCACCTGCGGCACAGACACTATGTCTCTCGCAGGGTTGTACCGCATGACCCGCACCTACCCTGCCCTCTCCGACTGTGCGATGCGCTGTATGCTGCAGGCGCCCGTGCCTGAGCATGCGTCGCGGCAGGCGCCAGAGGACACCGAAGGCCTGGCGCGCCTGCATGCCGAGGCACAGAGGACACGCTCCGTGCGAGAAGCCTTGGAGGAGGGCTACACCGCACGGTGCCAGCGTGTGCGTGACTTGGAGCGCCGCCTCAAGCAGCTTGCGGAGCGGCATGAGGTGGCCAAGGCGGATGTGGAGGAGGCGCGGGGGACTGTGGCGGTCGCGCAGGAGGAGGTGGCGCTGCGGCAGGTGGCGCTCGACAAGGCAGATGTTTTGCACAGCCGTGCCATAGATGACAGGGTTGCCGCTGAGGCCCGTTTCGTGCAGTGCCAGATGGATATGTGCAACTGCCTGAAGCGACAAGAGGCGCTCGAGAATGAAGCGATGTCGCGGCAGGGCAGCGTGTCCCTGACGTCGTATGTGTCGGCCGTGTCGGGGACACAGGGGCGCACGCCGACGGTGTCTGCTACAGATGCCGTGTCGGACAGGCCATCAGGTTGCGAATCGCCCGCAGACTGCCCCAGCGACTGCGCGCCGCGGGAAAAACGGGCCCTCGCATCCCGCTGCGTCAACACCTCTTATCGCCTGCTCACACCCTGCAGCGACATGCTGTGCACGCCGCACATGCAGTGTACTCCACCGGATATGTACGAAGCCCCCTTCATCTTGCCCCTTGTAGATCTCGAAGGCAACAACTAGATCCCTGTTTGCCGTCGAAAAAAATAGTGAATTTTCAAACAGAATGTGCATCCTTCCCACCCCCTTCTCTCCACGCATATCAACGACTCTCGGGCGAGTTGCTGCCGTATTTTGTTGCGCTTCTGTTTCACAACTCGCCTCTGATAATGAACGAAATGACGGGGGGGTGGGGTGGTGGGACGTCTTCGCACTGCGCGCCAAAGTGCGGCGCACGGTGCGAAGCGCGCTAAGGCATATTGCCCAGGAGTTCGCTGTCTGTGATTTCCACAACTCTTTTTTTGGGCTGGAGCTCCCTCCCGCACCACCTCCCGGAATGAACAACATGTTTCATGGCATGGAAAAGCCTGGACCTCATACCCGGATTTGTCCGCCTCGGCAGTGTGACAAGGAAGGAGCCTTCCGTCTCTCAGGCATGCGACGTGTGTGTGTACAGTGGAGGCAGCATCAACAGTTCGCTCGGTGTGACCTCCGCTACACAAAAAGATAACCGTACGTGTGTTCGTTCGGGCCATGCGCTCAGAGACAGCCCGACACGCATCCTGAGGGGATACCAGAGGCAGAGGCATCACACTGCAGGCTAAGTGAACCCGATAGTTCTGTGTTGTATTCAGCAGAACGAACAATCTGCGAGCAGAAGGTAGAAAGAGATATCGGTCCGTCCCCTTCCCCGTCCCCCCAACTGGTCTGCCACCCTCACAAAGGGGGTTCACTCCACGGAATATGTGTGTGTTTTTAGCTGCCGCAAATATTGGCAAGATGTTGTTGAACAGCGAACTTCGTCCTGGCTTCCCCTGGCACCTGGTGCAAGCCAACAGAGACAAATGCGCGACTAGTGATGATGACCTGATGATCGATACCGCCTGACCGCCACTTCAGGCACCGGTTTCTCGCTTCCTTGGGCAGCAGGTTCACTTGCCACATCGGTGACTGGCAGCAGGTTGAGATTGGCCAAGGCGATTGTGCCGATGGAGGTTGGGCCAAGGGGATTGAGCAGCAGGTTCGCTTGCCAGATCGGAGATGTTATCCATTGCTTTGGAGGCAGGAAGGCAAAGCTAGCAAACCAAGTCACGCACCCCTCTACAGGAGAGTTGCGTTCCTCTCTATCTCTACTTACATCCCCCACTCGCACCCACTCTTTTCTGCCCCCTCTCTCTCAAAGCCGCAACGATGTCTCACCCGTCGTCGGACAAGGCCGTGGCTGTGGAGGGGCAGAAGCCCCACGTCGTCAGCATGTTCAACCCACACGACTACAACTCCGCTGCGATGCAGTGCGACCTGACGATGCTGACGGTGGTGCAGATGAAGGCGCACGCAGCGAAGAACTTCTCTCTCACCCCCATGTCGTTCGACCTCATCCACAATGGGCACATGCTGGATGACGGGGCCCGTGCCATTGACGCAGGGATTGGCAACGGCGCCGTGGTGGTGGTGCAGCCGAAGCTGAGCCCAGCCCCGCTCCCCCAGCAGGCGCCGGTCGGGATGCTGATGCAAGGCGTCCCCATCAACGTGCCGATGTACCACGCACACCTGCCCTACAGCCACCACCTGCCTGCCCACTACACCCCGATGCAGGTGCAGCAGATGCCCAGCCCTGCACCGCTGCCGGTGACCCCTGCAGTGCATCCGCCTGCGTTCGTGTCTGTCGACGTTGTGCCCTCGCGCAGCGGCAGCGGCTGCTCTTTCTCCTCTGGTGGGCGCAGCGAGGTAGACACCTCGCCCGAGGCGCTGTGCGCTGACTTCTGCACGCTGGCCGTGACGAGCGAGGGGTCTGCGTCCCTGCTCAACTCCCTGCGCCATCTCCCCGACGCCACCGAGACAGTGGAGCAGCTTCTGCCCCTCATCTGCCCCCGCTTCCTGAGCCTCGCGACCAACCACCACGCCAGCAAGGTGATGATCGGGATTGTCAACGTGGCGCACACCAAGCAGGTGCGCACCCTGCTGGAGGTGGCGTGCGAGGCAATCGTGTCGCTGTGTGAGTGCACCTCGGGGGCAGAGCTGCTGGTGGCCATGGTGGGCACCACAGGGAAGGCGGATGCCTTCCGCAAGGACGGGGTGCCGCTGATGGTGTCGTCCATTGCAGAGTGCATCAGCGGCGTGGGCACCAGTGTGAATGGGCGGAAGGTATGCTTTGCCCGCATTGCTGATGCACACGTCACGCACACATTCTCTTCTCCCTCGCGGGTGAGTTGTACTGCCAGAAAGCCGAATGCACATTGTGGCAATGTTGTGGCCCCCTCATCGACACCCTTGCCACCCCCACCCGCCACAGGTCCTGCAGACTGTGTTGCAGAAGTTTGGCGCTGACGCGGCACCCATCTACGAGGCCGCACTGGCACACCTGCAGTGCCTCTGCACCGACCAGTGCGGGTGCATCACCGTGCAGCGCCTTCTGGACTATGCGGAGGGCGATGCGGGGAAGGTGCTGGCCCAGAAGCTCTACGAGTGCGTGCCGCACCTTCTGATGGACCCCTACGGCAACTACGTGGTGCAGCACGCGCTGAAGGCGGACCCCAACGCCAGCACGCAGGTGGCGGCGATGATGCGGGGCAACCTGCTGCAGTACGCCGTCAACAAGTTCTCCTCCAACGTGATCGAGCAGTGCCTGCAGACAGGCACGGACGATGTCAAGACGTCCCTCATCACCGAGGTCTGCGAGCCAGACACCCTGCGCCACCTGATGCAGGATGCCTACGGCAACTACGTGGTGCAGTCTGCTGTTGACCACGCCATGCCCCATCTGCTGGAGACACTGCGCGCTGCCGTGGCCCCCCTGATCTCCCATTCGCCCTACGGGTACCGCATCGAGACGAAGCTCCAGCGCCGCCTCAAGAAGGGCAAGGTCGTGCGGAAGACCGAGGCGAAGGACGCAGTCTCCTCGATGCGCCGGGAACCCCTCGGGAAGCTGTCGAACACACCACGTGTCACTGTCCCCCGCGCTTCCCCGCAGCTGATGATGATGATGGTGCACCCCGCGCCTGTCAACTCCGTCGGTGGTGTGGCAGCTGTCCATGCCGCCGGCCTCGCCAACCCGTAAAGGCTATGTTTGTTTGATGCAGGACATGCTTCTAGGGGTTAACGACGCCACGAAAAAGGCAAAGGAATGACATCAAAGGAATATGTTGACCACTGCCCCTTATCCTGCTTACAGGTAGTGGGGTGTCAACGAGGCAGATTGAGCCGCTCGCTCGTGGCTGTCGATGCCAAGGGTGGGGGAAAGAACCGAACGAAAGATGGGCAGGCGGAGTAATATTCGTTTGTTTCTTCTCACGTGCGCAGCAGGGGGCGGACAAAGACAGATCGGATTTAGCAAGTCGCTGCATGATCTATGAGGTGTATCACTCCCTTCCGCCTCCACCACCACGAAATAATCAGCTTTTTTTGGAAACCTCTTGCGTCTGACAGATCCGTTGATGCTGCCAGGTTCGTACACAAGCCTTGGGCTCGTCAATGGGGAAACCCCAAAAAGAGAGAGAAAAAAACACAGCATCCGGGAAAACAATCCAAAAAGAACGAAAGTGGATCTTGTCTATTTAAATCAACCAACCCAGCCAATCCCGTGCTGCCCATCCCCCCTGCCCCACCACCAGTATATCTTACAGCCTTCCCGTTCTTTCCTCGCGGAGGGTGGGGGGAGGGAGGGAGGGGGGGGGGTGGAAAAAAGGCAAGAAGCCTTAACTCGCGAAGAAAGGAAAGAACCGAACGCATCACATATCCGAAGAGGCGAATCCTCTCGCGCGCGCACACCGTCTCTTTCTCGTTCTTGCGCTAAAGAAGGGGGGTGGGGAGGACGATGCTAAGGGTCCGCAGCGGTGCACCCATTGGGAGGGCGGGGGGTGCAGCTGGCAGTTTTGTTGAGCTGTGGCGACACTGCTCCAACAAGAATTCAAAGGTTTCGGGGGGTTTTTGCGGCGACACAACCCTGGCTTCGCCGTTGGGCCTGCTTGCGTATTCCGGAAAGTTATCGAAATTCAAGGTCGAAACAGTGTGACAAGCCCTTCATCCCAGAAGCGGGTTCTGGAGGGCTAACTATTGGATTTGCAATGGCGTGTTGTCGCTGAGTGAGTGTGTGTGCCGGGTGAGAACTCTATTTTGAACGATTTTGAACGATTTTTGGCCGTGCTCGTCGCGTCCCCCGGTGAGGGGGGACGCTGTTTCGTGTTCTCCTTGCCGCACGGAGGCATTGCCTTACGTCGCCTCTTCCTCTTTTCCTTTATGGGCGGGTTAGTCTGGCTCAGAGGGCGGGACCGTGCTGATATGCACAGTGACGACTCTCCCTTTTTTTGTTGTGCCCGCCTCCTGCCGAGTCGTGGCTGCTGCCTCTCAGACTGGGGGCGGGCGGTCGCCGACGCTGACGCGCCTGGCGGCCCGTGGAAAGTGACGTGGGTCTGGGGGTGGGGGGGGGGGTGCTGGGGTGTCAGGCCGAAGCCCTTGACCGCTGTTGATTTTTGCAGGTTTCACGAGATCAGGTAGTCCTTCTCGCTGTGCTCCGTCACCCCTGCCTCAGCCAGGTAGCGTAGGGCCCCCTTGCAGTTGTGCAGCAGCAGGTTGTGCACGTTTGTGGCTGTGAGGTGGTGTCGGGCTGACGCTGTCGCGGGACAGCCGAAGAATAGGTGCTTCAGCGAGACCCCAGGCGGGGGGCTGTCCGGCGCAAGCTTCAGGCAGGGTTTGCACGGTGGTTGTGCGCTGCCCGGGACGTCGTGGTCGTACACCAGGCGGTGGTGGTCGGCCCGGAGGCGGCGGATGGTGGTTTCCCCTAAGCGGGTAAGGCCCTCCATGCGGAGGTCAGGGCGCTGCAGTCGCGTCTCCCCGATTCCTGACCGATACGCGTACACGCTGTCTGTGCGGGGCAACGTGGTCCCGCTGTATATGTGTCGGCGGAGGGTGACACGGGCCGACGCGAGGCTGATCGGCTCCATCTGGGGCTTGAACGCACCGATCTGCGCCTGCTTGTCAGCAAGTTCGTTCCCTACCACCCCAACATGCGACGGGATGTAGCGGAGGTGGGTGGTGACATCGTACGTTTGGGCGAGCTTGCGCAGCCTCTGCCAGATGTCCCATTCGGTGGACCCCCTCGCTCGCTGGGGGCCGCTCAGCAGTGCATTCAGTGCGCTCTGCGAGTCGGTGAGGATGGCGACCGTTTCGCCTTGGGTTACCACGGTGCATAGGTGGGCGAGGGATTCTCTGATGGCCA
The DNA here is from genome assembly GCA_963210315.1 of Rhynchopus euleeides. NCBI lineage: Eukaryota > Euglenozoa > Diplonemea > Diplonemida > Diplonemidae > Rhynchopus > Rhynchopus euleeides. The sequence continues at coordinate 2,192,017 of OY723243.1, forward strand.
CCAGCTCTGCCTGGTAGCTGATGCAACGGAGTCCTGCCGGCCAGGCGAGCTTTTTCTTGAGGCGGCCCTCCGGCATGCTGTACACCGCTGCGCCCGCGCCGCCCTGTTGCTGCCGCGATGTGGAGTTGGAGACTGACCCGTCGGTGTAGACATGCCAGGCGCACGTCGGGAGGGCCTGGATGGTCTGCTCTGCCAGGTCCCGGAGGGTGTCTTTCGGGGTGGCGGCCTTCGGGGCGGTGAGCCCCGGCAGCGTCGCCAGGATGTGCACTCGTGGCAGCACCAGGTTCCATTCCCAGGGGGGGATGGGGTGTGCTGCATGCAGGGGGGCCAGCAGGGGGGTGCGCCCGTCGACCTTCGAGGATTTCACCAGACTCCGTGCCTGATGTAGCCAGCTGCCTCCCGTGTTCCCGGTATTTAGTTGCGCCCGGTATCCTGGGGAGTGGGGCACGCGGCGGAAGCGTTCGTGGTCTGTGCACACCGCAACCTTGAAGTCGAGGTCGAGGTCTCGTAGGTGTGATTCCCAGAGGAGCTTCGCCGTGCTGGTGTTCTTCATGCAGCCTGTGATAATCAGGGCTGCGGTGCGGTGGACATCTTGCAGGCGTTTGAGGTTCCTCGCGGTCAGGCCAGGGGTGTAAACGCTTGCGGCGTACATCAGGATGGGGTAGACATACGTCAGGTAGGCCTGGCGCAGCGTGTCTCCACTTGAGCCCCAGTCGGTGCCTGCCAACATACGCAGTATGCTCAGGCGTCGCATACAGGTGGTCACGACGTGGTCGACGTGGTCCGACATCGTGTAGCAGGCATCGATGTAAACCCCGAGGTATTTTGCTGTGGAGTCGTGCTGGAGGGGGGTGCCGTCTGGGAGCTCCATGCGCTTGTGCTCGCCCAGTGCTTCAGGCGTCGTTCCCATCAGCGTGTAGCAGCACTTGCTGGGGGAGAGCTGCAGCCCGTGGAGTGGGACTTCGGCGGCGAGTGCTGATATGACGCCCTGTGCGGTGCTTAGGGCGTCGGTGTAGGTGTCCCCGACGACGAGTACTGCAATGTCATCTGCGAACACCGCAGGGTGGACGTCCGGGGAGGCGGTGATGGCTCGAGATACGTCATCCATCACGCAGTTGAAGAGCAGGGGCGAGAGCACTGTTCCTTGTGGGACACCGTTGTTGAAGTCGTAGTAGTCGCTTCTCACCCCGTGCACCTGTGCGGCGGCCCGGCGGTTGCTGAGGTAGTTGTGCAGCCATCGGGTGAACTTCGGGGGGAAGCCCTTTCGTCTGACGCTGTTGATGACTGCGAGCTTGCTGACCTTGTCGAAGGCTTTCTCGAGGTCGAAGTACAGGGTGACAGCTGCCTTCCCGGAGGAGAGGGCGTCCGTCGCTGTTTGGGTGATGTAGGCTAGCTGGTCGGTTGTCGATCTCAGTCGCTGGAATCCCGCTTGGTTCGGGCAGTGCCCCTCGACTTGCGGGTATGCGTCGTCAAGCATGAGCTGCTCCATGCGCCTCTTCACCATTTTTTCCAGTACCTTGCATGCTGTGCTGGTGAGTGCAATTGGTCGGTACGAGGATGCTGCCGTCGCTGGCTTCCCCGGTTTCAGGATCGGGACGATGACTGCTCGCGTCCATGCGTCGGGGAGGATGCCGCTGTTCCACGACAGGTTGAGCACGTGCAGGAGTCCCTGCCGCGCTTGGGGGCCGAGGTGCATCAGCAGTTCGTTGTTGAGGTCGTCAGGCCCTGGGGATTTTCGCTCCTGCAGTTCGGACAGGGCTGCGCTCAGCTCCTCTTTGGAGAAGTCGTCTTCGGCAGCTGAGAGCTCGGGGGGTGTCTGGCCATTCGCATGTTGCGGGGTGGGTACCGATTGTGACTGTTGGTCGTTCCCTTCACTGATCTTGGCGTAGTGGCTGCAGAGGAGGTCCGCCTTAGCTTTGGGGTCGGTCACCGGGACCCCTCCGTCGACAAGCGGGAAGGCGGCCTGTTGAAGTTTGCGGCCGTCGAGTTCTCGCACAAGCCGGAAGGTGGCGCCGAGGTCGCTGGTGCTCGCAGCCTGGCACCTGGTTTCCCAAGTTGTGCGTTTTGCTTCGAGGACGGCGTTGGTGGCGTCGGTGGTCAGCTTGTCCAGTTTGTCGTAGTCGTCCTGGGACAGGTGTGTAGTCTGGGCGTGTCTGCGTGATTCTTCGTTCCGCGCCCGTACCGCGCGTTTCACCTTGCTCGTGAACCACCTCTTGCGGGGGCGTGAGCTACGCTTCGTCGGGATGTGCTTGGCTGCGACCGTTCGCACCAGTCCAAGCCACTTGTGGAAGGACTCCTTCGGGTCACACCACTTCGTCACTTTGCGTGATAGCCGTTCGAGCTCCTCGGTGAAGGCGGGCCAGTCCGCTGCTGCCCAGTTCCACAGTTGACGGGCCTTGGCTGCCGGGTGTGTCGCAGCTGCTGGCGTTCGTTCAAAAGGGACGGTGTATTGGATGGCGAAGTGGTCTGATTGCCACTGGTCCAGGGTATTCCAGGTGACCTCCCCCAACTCGTAGTGGGCGAAGACGATGTCCGGCGAGGACTTGGAGTCGCGGCGCATGCGTGTGGGGTGGTCGGGGTCGTTGCACAGTGACATGCCGTTGAGGAGGGACCAGTGGTACAGATCAGTTCCCTTGTTGTCACAGCGCGCATGTTTATCCCAGGCACGGTTGTGGATGTTGAAGTCGCCAGCTATGACGGACTCCGGCGTGTGTGGTAGCAGGGATGTAGAGAAGTCATCGTGGCGTGGGTCGTTGCTAGTGCCGACTCCCGAGGGGCGGTACACATTGGTGAACGTGACGGCGCTTTCCGGTCCCGTGACTCGCACTGTGAGGGTCTCTGTTACACTAGCGTCTGGTGCGGTGGCAATGAGAGTCGCGTGTAGGTCCTCCCGCACTAGCGTTGCGATCCCGCCTCCGGAGGTGAGCGTCCCTTTACAGCGCTTCTGGGTGCGGCGTCGGAGAAATGTGGAGTAGCCCGGGAACTTGGGGTCTCCCCCCTGTGCTGCTCGGAGCTCTTGCAGATGCACGACGTCGTACCGTTGGGTTGCGAGGTGGTGCTGTAGTTCCGCTTTTTTTCGCCTCGGTGAGACCGTTGCAGTTCCAGGTCAGGCACTTGAGGTGCTGTGCCGGACCAGGGTTCTGCTCGATGTCACCCGCCCGGAGGAGAAGGTCTCGCTTGGTCTCGAAGATGTGGCGCGGTCGGTTTGGGGATGGCGGGCTTCCCCGTCAGTTGAAGAGGGGCTCTTCACACAGGCGTTTCTGCACCGGCTCCGCCGGGGCCATGTGCTTCGTGCGGAGGGTTGTAGTCCGAGTCGGGGTGAGTGTCCGGCTTTTCTTCTTAGGAGTCAGCCCCGTGCGTGTCCGGGGCTTCGGGGAGGCGGACTTCGGGGGTGGGCCCTTGGTCCCCCGGTCTGGGGTGGTGGAGGCCGGGTCGGCCTTTCGAGGAAGGGGGTTGGAGCCCGGCTTGGTCTGCTTCTTCGGCTTAGATTGCGGCTTCGTTGCCGCCTCCAGGTGCTGCAGGCGAGCCTGCATCGCTCGCAGGGCGGCCGTGAACTGGCTCTCCTGGTTCACGGCCCGCTCCTCTGCCGCGGTGGCCCGCCGCTCTGCCTCGGCGGCACGCCGCTCTGCCTGCTCGAGGAGGGCTTGCACCCTGGCGAGGTTGGCGGTGGCGGTGGCTGCTGCGGCGGCGGTGGCGGCGGCGGCGGGGTCGGTGGTCGTGGTGGCGTGGGGCGTTGGGGCGTTGTCCTTCATCTCAGCGTCGATTTTGGACTTCTTCTTTTTGCTCTTGTTGCTCTTCGTCTTCTTTGTCGCCTTGTTCGCCAGCTCACTCCCCGGCACTCCCTGCGGCTGCTCCGGGGCTGCGGGAGGTGGGGTCGGCTTCGGCGGGGGCTTGGTGCGCTTTGCCCTCCGTCGGCGGGGGAAGAGCCCCAGGTCCTCGGGCTCGCGGTACCGCCGCAACACCAGGTAGGTGTTGCTGTCGACGCAGTACGCGCCGAGTTTTTGGGGGGCGGTGGGGGCGCGCAGCAGCACTGCTCGCCCGTTCGGTTCCCTGGCTGACGCCAGGATGTGGGCCTGCCAGCCTATTTCCTCTAGCAGGTCCCTGGTGCAGCGGGCGGTGTACTGTGTGGGCAGCCCTTCCAGTACATATTTCCCCTGCAGGGGGGTTGCAGCTTCGTCACCGACGACTGCTGCCGTGGCACAGTGCCCGGCGGTGTTCGGCACTGCGATGCCGAGGCCGCCCTTCACCAGGACGACCCTTCCGCTCAGCCGGCCCGCCTTCTCCTGTGCCTGCTGGATGGTGGCGTCGAGCGGCAGGCGCACGACTGTGTCGGGGTGTGTGGTGGTGTGGAAATGGGGGCGGCAGAAGATGTCGCTCTCGCCGCTCGCACGCAGCAGGTCCTTGACCTGTCGACTGTCCACACCCACCTTGAAGCGGCGGGCCCAGGTGGTGCCGGTCATCGCGATGACCGCGTCCGGCTCCGCGCCGTGGGCCCGCAGCCAGGTGCGGATGTGTGTGTGTGTGAGGGGGGTGGCTGGCGGTGCTTCCATCACCACCCACTCCCGGGTGCCCTTGGGGGCTTTCAGGCCCGGGCTGCTGCTAGCCCCGTAGTGTACGGGGTCACTGTGGAGCTGCAGCAGGTGCCGCCGCAGCCCCCGGGTCTCGCCGTCGCGCTCGACCAGGAGGGAGAGGACACGGCTGCGCCCCTTCCCCCCCTCCGTCGCCTCGACGGTCAGGATTGCCGCCGGTCCCGGCGGCGGGTGCTCCCTGCACCTCGCGATCAGGCGCTGTGCGTCGCCTTTGGCGCACAGCATAATGCCGCCCTTGGCGGCCAGCTCGTCTGTTGAGTGCCTGACGTCGGCACTCCACTCCTTCTCCCGCAACACCCATCGCTGCTTCCTCCCTGCAGCTTCGCTCGGCGCCGGCTTAGCCGACGCCTCCCCAGGGAACCCCGTCGTGGAGGGGTGCAGGGGGACAGAGGCAGCGTGGGACATTGTGTGTGTGATGTGTCAGTTGTGTTCCCCCTTTTTTTTTCCCTCTTGTGTCCCATGCCTTGTTTGCAGTGATCGCATTGTTGGCCATCCTTGCTGTAGTTCGGCATGCCGCCCTTCCCACCTTCCCCCACCCCCTCCCCGGCGGTTTTGCTCTCCGTGTGGTTTGGTGGTACTGGTGAGCCATCTGGGGAAAGAACCTTGACAATCCCGGGCCGGCAGTACGTTCGTCACCCCCACGGGCTCGGCCGGTTTCTAAACCTTTAGGCAATCTACGTCCGCAGGCCAAGAACCCGGTGTGCAGATGCACGTTGGGAGCCCCCTGAAGTCCGCACACGCCCTCTCTGAGTAGTCCCCGACCAAGCGCTGGCCTCTCTGACCGACTACCATGCCGCCGCAGGCCAAGAACCCGGTGTGCCGAAGCACGTTGGGAGCCCCCTGAAGTCAACACAGCACCCCGCCAGTGGCTCCAGCTGTCCCTCCCCATGTCAGAGTTGACGGAAAAAGGCGGACCCTCTTTTGTCCCAGTGCTCCGTGCTATGCACTGGGACCCCGTTGCCCAGGCGGACCAGCCTGGGGGAGCCCTCGGGGTGTGGGGTTGAGTTTTACGACTTCCCTAGGTCTTAGGTAGTTTAAGGTCGTGCCCAGGACCGAATTTTACCCACCCTTAAAATGACACCGTGCGGCCAGAAGACACGAGACGGCAGCCCGTCTCACCGGGGGGCTGCGATGAGCACGGCCAAAAAAAACCCGTCCGAATCGTTCAAAAATGCCACAGGGTCCTCTAGCCTTGAGCAACACTTTCAAAGTGACCACCACCCAATGTGAAGTAGTTCTGCAGCTGTATATTGTCTACAGCCGCTGGACAGAGGCAAGGGGCCCTCTCTTTCTCTAGTAGAAAGGAGTACCAAAAAAAAAGCCTCAGCCCTCCCCACCCCCACAACCCCTCCCAGTGGCGTGACTGTTTCTCCACAAAACCCTGCGGAGGTGACTGTTTTCTGCACACAAAAACATACACCCCTCCCCCCTCCCCCCCCCCCCCCATCCCCCCCCCCCCTCTCTCTCTCTCTTCTCTCTCGTTTTTAGGTCTAGATCGCTATTGTAGAGGGTCCGTATCGTGTACGTGCTTCGTATCGCCTCCGCCCATTCATCCTTCCCCCCCCGCCACCGCCACCTCCCCCTATTTATGATATCAAAAAAACATTTAAACTCCTGCCTTTCGGGAGATGGTGTCACTTCAATGATTTGACAATTGGCACAACAAGGCCATGCGATGAGGTGGTGTAAAACCACCTTCAATTGGCCTGGCCGGGGCTTCCTCCCCGCCCTGCCGTGGTTCGCCTTGGCTGAGGTCGCCAGGCAAAGGCCACCACCTGTTTACACCTGGGAGTGATGCGGTTTGTCGTCTCTCTCTGTCTCTCTGATAAAAGTGGATGGTGGAAGGATCATGAAGCGCCTGAGCTCGCCCCCACCACCCCCACCCCACCACCGCCCCCCTTCACCCGGCCTGCCGAGAAGAGCGTGGGGCCCTGCCTGCCCTGTGCAGTGAGTGCAGGGAGGTGGGTGGATCCAAAAAAAACCCCCTCTCTGTGCATTGCCTTGTCTCTCCGCTTCGCCAACCGAACACCCACCCCCGCCCCCCCCCCCCTTAAATCTGCTGGACGTCCTGTGTGGCCAAACCAGAACTGCCCTTGATTGCTTGTAAGCGATGTGTGGTATCAAAAAATCCGTGGCCCCCAGGTATGAAAGGCCTCGCTTGGTTGGAGGGAAAGAGAGGAAAGAGTTGCGCGTGGGTTGCAGCGGGTAGGGTGCACTCCCGCAAAAAAACAATACAGCAAAAAGAAAATGTAACAATATCTCGTGGGCGGTTTGCCTTGAGGGAACGAGGGGCATCGCCCACTGTTTGTAAATCGGAGACCCCCCCCTCCCCCCTACCCATCCCCCCCTCCCCAGCCCACTGGTTGGGGGGGGGGGGGGTGGAGTTGCCGAACTGTTCTACATCTGTCAGGAGACCACCTTCCCCCCCTCCCACCCGCCCTCACACACCCCACACCCATTCCCCTATTCCCCGCCCCGTATCACCTCCCTCCCCTCCAGCAACCCCCACGGGGCAGGGGTTCACCCTGCACCCCTGGTTTGCCTTGCATAGGGTTTTACCCGCCCCCGTTTTGTGTTCTCTGTGTATATTTAAAGTGAAGAAGAAGTGTCCGTGATTCAGGTGTGTCAGAGTGGTGATGCGCCAGCACGAATGTGCAGGCCGGTCCTTCCCCCCCTACAGGGGGAGGGTATCTCCCTGTCTGCGCGCCGTGTTCCCTGCAAATTGTTTTTTTTATGTGTGCCAAATAAATAACAAACAGAACGAGAGAAAAACCAACAAAAAAAGCAAACGAAGCGCATGTCATGGATCTCTGAGTGTATCGAATACGCAGGCCCTCTCACCGGCCCCAAGTCGTTCAACGTCGAGGGTTTTCGCAGAGCTGAGCCATGTGGTCCACCGAGTGAGAGTGACTGGCGTTCACTTTCATGGCCACCTCCTCGAAAACAAAATGCACACGGATCGGTGAACAGTCTGTCGATATATTTGCAGCTCCAAAGAAGATTGTGATAGTCCCATTTCTGATGAAGAACCGAAACTACACACAGCACAACACGCACGGGACACGCGCCACTAGCCACCCGGGAACGGCCTTGGCTTGTCGAACAACGAAGAATGGGGGGGGAAAACGTCTGCCCCACTCGCGAAGAATGGGGCCACAAGAAAATTAGGCAATGGTGGCAGCGTTTTGACACCATTGTGTCTTTTCATCGGATTGTCTGTTCTGCACTTCCGAACCGCAGGTGCACCCAGTGTTGCCATTGCGCAATTTTCGCACACCCCCCCCCCCCCACTTCCGACCCGTTTGTTGAGTAAGGAATTATTCAAAAAGCCCTTCCCCACCCGCTCCCTCACGCCCCCCCCCCCCACCCCCACCCTCTCTCTTCCTCCGCGTTTTGTGTGGGAATCAAACACACAGATGTATGCAGCGTCGTTTGCTTGCCATAAAGCCCCCCGCCTGTCTCTCTTCCTCTCCCCAGCATCGATCCGGGGGAGACGGGGGGGAAGGGGAACGGGGAATGGGAGTTGTCTTAGGTCGGGTCACGAAGGGGGGGGGGGTACCTTCTCCCCCCCTTCTCTCTCCGGTCTTCCCCCCCGTCCCCGCCGCCCCGCCGTGTACACCATATCGGTTACTGGGGGGGGGCAAATACAAGAGTATATGCAAATACAAGGGTATATGCTAATACAAGAGTACTCCAGAAATCGCGATTTTAAAAAGTTCACCGAGCAAATACAAGAGTATACTCTTGTATTTGCATACTAGACTTTTGGAGAACTTTTGTGGGGGTTTCATCATAATTTGTGCTTCCAATGACCTCCCCCAGGCCAGTGGGCCTCCTGTCTGGAGTCGTCACGGACGGGTGGGAGTCGCCTCGGGGTGGGAAAGGCCAAAAGGACGCTGGTATTGTCTATTCGGCGCCGCTGCCCCATGAGGGCCCACCCGGAGGCCACATTTCTAGTATGCAAATACAAGAGTATATACTCTTGTATTTGCATGGTAGACAACTTTTCAGCTAAAAAACAATTTTTTGAAAACCCCGAATTACGTAAGCTGGCACGGTGAATAGAAGAGTATACCCTTGTATTTGCCCCCCCCCCCCCCCAGTAATGTAAATTTTATTGTTTGTTTGTATCCTCCACTTACACTCCCCTCCAAACGTCTGCGAGGCGTGCTTTGCATGCTGGGATGGGCGTGGTTATGTTCCTGCCTGTACAATACTTCTAGTGATATTTATATTCGCTGCTGCGCGTTGCTTTCTTTTCCCCCTGCCAAGCGCGTGAACCAAAAGCGGCTTTAAATTTGAATGTGACAATACTGCGATGTTCTTTTAGTCTTGTTTCGACGGTTTCGTCTATGGCTAACATACGACTCCCCCCAACCCCTCTCCCCACGCGCACCGGCACAGTTTCCTACGTTGTGATGCACAACTCTCAAGAAAGCTATTCCAGAAGAATCTAGCCAAAAAAAGGGCCTGTCCAGGAATGTGTGGGTAAGCGGTGTGGTATTCATCTGCCACCACCTTTTGTCGGGTGTCCCACGCCAGGCCCCGAGAGAGCTGAGTCGCAAAGGGAAGCCCGCACCAAAGAAGGATCACCGACTTCCCCTCCCGCCCTCTGCCCAACCGTGCGCCACGAATAGTTCCCCCCCCGATCAATACCGCACCCATCCATCCCCTCTCTCCGACCCCTCCGTTTTCTTCATTCAGCATCCCCACATGTATATAGTTTTGGTTGACGCCTTTCAAAGTCAGTAGGTGCACCCACGCACACCCCATATTTTCCCACCCCCCACCCCACTCCACATTTCTTTTCAGTTTGAATGAAAGGGAGAAGTCGACTCTGTATCTCGCCTTTCTGCAGTGATGCCCTCCCTAAACACACTGGCGTGGCTTTCTTCAGGCAAAACAGCTGAATATGCTGTACGTCGCTGCCCTGGTCGTGTAGTGCGTCAGGGTGGTGCGTTTTGTCGATGCCAAAAAGCCTGCTTGCAGGGGACGGGGTGTCACATCGAGCCGAACTCTCGTCCAAACATGTTGTTCGTTGGGTACAGTGCGGCCGGCAGCTCTGTTGGGCTGTGGCTCCACTGCTCTCGACAGTGCAATAAGTCAAAGCAAAATTTGGCTGCACAAATGGCGTGTTTTGCGGGACCCTTTTGTGAGATGGGTCGCGCCCAACTTTTTCAGACAAGATGCCGTGTCTACACCCGAGCCAGTGTCCTGACCTCGAACTGAACTTACCCTTGTATATATCAGTCCGGCTGCCCCTTCCACAACCTTCGCTTAGCTTGCTGGCCCAAACAACACTTGCTTCCCACTTGTGAAAGGCGAAGACTCCCGTTCCCCAGAAAGCCATCATCTCCCCCTAACGATTCATCCATTACATAACATGCGAGTATTCAACTGCTTCCCTTTGCCCTCTGAGGGGCAGTTCCGTGGTGTGCATTATACATTCTCTCCTCCGTTCTTCTTCCTGATGTGCTGGCCGATAGTGCGCCGCCGTGCGCCCCTAGCATAGTGTGCTGTGGTCTCAAGGCATTGGGTGCTGGCTGCTGCCACCCCCACCACAGGGGGGGTATCAACCGGCGTTTGCAACACAGCTCCCGATGCCCCATGTTGATGTGCAGTCACACAGCCGCATGATGTGGAGTAAGTCACAGCTGTTCTGTTTTTGCGCCTTATAGATCGCCTGTAGGACCTGTACCTTTGTACATTTGCAACCATATGTCCCCCCACCCCCAACACCCCACACCCACACACCGCCCCCTCCACTTCCCCACCATAACTTCTTGAAAAGTGCGTCCGGCATCAATGTTGTCTCGCCTTGCGGCGAGGCCAGTTCGGAAATGCGGAAATGGGTTTGAAATGGGCAAAAGATTGTGTCCGGTCACTGCCTGGGTGCCTTCAGGCTTGCATGTCAAAAAGTAAAGGCTAACGGGGGCCCTCGCTACCAGTCACAGCTCGTCACAGCTCGTCAGGCAGTGAGGGGAAGTGGGCCGTGGCTCACTCAGTCACACCTGGTCGCGAGGGCCCCCAACAGCTTGCCATCGGACGATGGTGTATAGTATTTTGCTGTATCGCACGTCCTTGGGCAACACATTTGGGAAAGGGGGGTGATACTGTGGCGTTTCGCTCAAATGATGCAGAACAGAGAAAAAACGCCCTCTGCCTCCCTACCCCCCCACCCCCACTCCCCCCCAAAGTTTCTTTTGATTTCCCGAGTTCTGTTTTGCAAGGCCCCTCCCCCCTCTCCATTCCGGATTTAAAAATCCCAGCTCCACTGGTTGCCACTCCACCCAACCCACCCCATTATTGTAGAAACAGCAAGCGCCGGTCTACCGGGTGGGAATCCTCCGTTACTTTCGTCGGGTGGGGGGTGGGGGGGTGGGGTGGGGCGAATTTCGTCAGAACAAGAATGTCGCCCTCTACCCTTCCCCCCTCTCTCTCTCTCTCAGCCACCCTGTAACACCACAAACTCGCAAGAATAAAGTAATTCCACAAAAAAATCCGTAAACAAACACACCGCCGAGACAACGGAACACACAGCTCTCTGTTGAGCTGCTGCCGGCTACACGACTCAGTGAACAACAAGAATCCAATGAACACAAGAGTGATATGCGTGGTCTGTTCGAGAGCCACCCTGCCGTAGTGTGCGTGGGTGGTGAGGCTCTCTGCCCCGATGTGAAATGACAGGAGCCTGCAACAGCAGTGCGGTGGGTGCTGCAGTTGCTGTGGGGACAAGGCCCGGGTGGTTGGCACGTTTGACTCCTAAACAAGGAATCAGCCGATGAAGTGCTGCAAGACCCTCTAAGTCCTCTGCTGGGACGGGGAGGAGGGTTGTGGGGCAGTGCGGTGGGTGGTTTGTCTGGGTGGGGTGCGCCGCCAGTTTCCACTGTTTCTGTGGCAGTTTCACATTGCTGACCATTTTGTCAAACCCGCGCGCCCCCCCGACAGTGCTAGCAATAGTACGCTCGACCATCAACAGTGACCGTGCACATCGTGCAGACAGACAGAATAAAACACACAGTGGCGCTTGGGTGGCACACCCTATTCCCCATTCGCCCATGCCTGCACCCTTGTCCACCCCAGCCCACAACCCCCCCCCCCTTTTGTTCCAAAACACAAACCCCTGAACTGAGAAAGGAAAACCAAAGAGGGGAGTTTATCATTCCAGTCCCGCCCCAGCGGGGGTGTTATATCCTCCCCCCCCCTTCCCCCCCGTATGATCTGGAGGGTTCTGCCTTCAGCGGATTATCTGATGGTTCTGCGCAACTTGATGATTTGGAACAAAAAAAATGCCAAACAAAATCATACATTCCTTTACACAGATGAGAGGGGGGGGGGGTGGGTGGGGAGAGAGGGCTCTGAACTGGGCGGATCAGGTTGTTGAAAACACTGGAACTCCGCTTATATCCGCCCCCCCCCCCCCTCCCGAACCAAAACCCAACCCCTCCCCCACCCCCACCCCCATCCCCCAAACTTGCCTTCGCATTACTCATTCCACAGGCCCTCCCCACCCCTCTCCCCTTTACACCTTCCCTTCCCTCCCCCCCCCCCTCTCTTCGTCCACCCCATCACCCCCCACCCCATTATTTTGTGAATTTAGTACACGGCTTCACTAAGCTCCTACTAAGGGGTAGGGCGATAAATCACTTAAATTTTAAGCCCTGAATTTTCAGTCCCCGAAAAATTAAGGGCTTAATTTAAGGGCTTAATTTCTTACTAAGGGCTTACTAAGGGCTTAGTCATCCCTTAGACAACACTTCAGCATTTCTCAGAAGAAGAATACTCTCCTGCGAAGGTAAACAACGTGCGGGGACCGGAGAGCTGAAGAGCCGGGACAGCACGAAAGAGCCTGATGAAGGGCGTTGTAGTGGTGTCTCGTCTCCGTCCCTTCCAACCTCACCTCAGTGAGTGGAGTCTTCTTGATGATTGAGCGCCTGTGCACTAAACAAAGGTAGTACTGGTGGCCCCCCAAGTCGCACTCTGCGAGTGCTCTAACAAGTTAGCTAGGAGGGGGCCACCAGATACTAGAGAAAAAAGGAGCAGCTGCCCGAGCTCAGCCGGGGTGCTCGAAAAACCGTTCCAGCTGATGGGGGAGGGGAGGGAATAGGAATCTGTCTGTTGTCACTGTTGTTGAATTCTGCGTGCGGGGACCGGAGAGCTGAAGAGCCGGGACAGACCCTTCGCTCAGGCGCTCGAGGCGGCGAAGCCGCTCTCCCGCTCCACGACGTGAGCGCTTTCACGCCCGCACCGCGTGGCACCCACACACCCCGCCCGCGACCAGCTGTCCGCGGGCATGTCCGCCGTCGGGATCCAATGGACCCCCAGCACGGCGTCGCGTCCCCCAAGCATCCCAAAGATGCGCTGCAAGATAACGTTCGCAAAGCGCACGCGGCTGTGCCCCTTGCGCAGCACACACTCGACGGCCTGGTTGTCCACCGCCAGCAGCGGGGTGCGGCTGCCGAGGTCCAGAGCCAGCCGGATCGCCTTCTCCGCCGCCAGGAGCTCCAGCACAAACATGTCGCCGGACTGCCCCTCGCGCGCCCACACCCCGTGGGCCACCTGCGAGTCCGCACCCCCAGGCACGGACACCACAGCTCCCCAGCCTGTTGTTGACGCGTCGCTCCACACCGCCATGTCGGCCAGCCCCGGGTGCTCGCGCCGTAGGCTGAGCGGGTCGTTCACCCGCATTGCGTCGACGCACGCCGCGAGCTCGTCCCGCGTCGCGGGGGACAGCACGAACGGGTCCTCCCACGTCAGAGACCCCTCGTGCAGGCGCTGCGCGGCCCCCTGCAGCGTTGACAGGGTCTCACGGAGTACGCACAGGCGGGTCTGCCTGACGTGCGCCACCCGGAAGGCTATGCCGAACAGCTTCCAGCAGGACCGCACCGAAGGGGAAGCGTCCCGTAGGATGGACACCGCCGCAACGACGGCCTTTTCTCCCCAACTGCAGCCGAAGCGGTAGCGTCCCGTGGCGACATCGAATTCGACTCCCAGGTAGGTGACGCGCGGCAGGGGCCCCTCCGATCTCTTCCGGGCGTTGATCTCTCCGCCCGCCAGCACAATCCGGTCCCGGACGTATGCCGCCCTTGCCGCGACCTCCACCGCCGAGGTGCCCCACACCAGGATGTCGTCCAGATATACCGCCGCCGCCGCCGTCACCTCCACAAGACCCCCGAGGAACAGCTGCGCCGTGGACTGCGCTATCCAGGGCGCGTAGGAGTAGCCCATCGGGAGGCGTGTCCACGCATACCATCGCTGGGCGACCCGCACGGAGAAAAAGGAGGATACCCCCTCGGACAAAGGGAACTGGTGAAAAAATCCCCGGATGTCGATGACCTGCGCCATGCAAGCGTCTGTGTCGCGGAGGGCCCTCGCAATCTCATGCACCGTGGGGAGCCGAAACTTCGGGGGTTTCGGGAGGCGGCGGTTCACCGGGCGGCCGTCAAGGATGAGGCGGCGCACACAGGGGTCCGCCTTCGCAATGTCAAACATGCGCACCACGCCCCGCTTGGGATCTCCGCGTCCGAGCAGGCGGAGGACCCTCGCCGAAATACACTGCACCACAAAGCTCGGCTTCAGGTCTGATGTGGGCCCAGGGAGAGGGACTGCCGATGTCTGGTGCCTCGCAATCAACCCCCCCTCCGTACACCAGTCCAGGAAATCCGGTGACACCCCCAGCTCATCCGCGTAGGTGCGCAGCTTGTCGTACTCCAGGCACCCGGACGGAAAGTCATCGAGCCTCTCCCAGGAGCGGGATGGCGGTCGCCTGCCCAGTATTTCAAACTCGTCCAAGTCGTACTCGGGATCCTCCAGACCGATCACACCCTGCTCATCCGCGTAGCCCACCCCGCTCATCAGAAAATCCCAGCAGGGCCCCTCGCCGGCGTCGCTCATTGTAGCGCGCGGAGGAGCTCCGCTTCCGTCTTCCTTTGGTGGTCGTTCGTGGTGGTGAGGTATCTCGCCGTCGTGTCCTCCGCGTCCTTGCCGTGTCGGAGGAGACGCTTCAGCAGCGGTCGAGGTACTCCGTCCTTCTGCACCTCTTGGATCGCGCCTCTCCTCGAGGAGTGGAGCCAGGAGCCTTCCGGCAGGTCCGCGAGGATCGCCTTCTTCAACCCCGCATATTTTGTGGAGTTCCCCCCGAAGATCAGTTCCGTGCTGGAGGGGCCACTGTGCGCATATACTCCACCACGATCGCCGTGATGGGGCCCGCGGGGAGGAAGATCTCTGGCCTCCACTCGAGGGCGTGCTTCTCCTTCGCGTACACCGCCGCCGACGTCGCACGCGAATCCCCCCCTGCCCCATCGATCTCCCGCCAGTCCGCCCGCGTCACAAACCGCAGGTCCGGCACCCGACATCTCGTCACCCAGCACAGCGCGAGTAGCACCCGCGCCCGCCCCTGGAGTGCCCCCAGCGCCTCGTGCACTTGCGCCGTCGCCACAGGGGGGGCCTGTCTGGGCCGGATGAGGGTGCTGAGGCGCCGGAGCGCCTTCTTGGCGTTTTGGAGGCGGCGCGTGCGGGTCCCACGTTCGCCCCGCTCTATCGCGATCGCCGCCAGCCGCTCGAGGTATGTCTTCGCAGTCCTGCATGATATGCTGCCCAGGCGCGTCCAGACGTAGCGCAGCACCGCCTCGTCGCTCGGCGTGCCCGCACTCAGTCCGCCCCGAAACTCCTCGAATGAGGCCCACAGCCGGTCTTTCTCCCCTGCTGTGTGTGCGGCCGCGGAATGTCCTCCCACATTTCGCAGAGCTCCGGCTAGGCTGCGTCCGTCGCGGAACGAGAACAGCTTGTCCTCCAGCCTGGCGCGCTTGGCCCGCGTCCACCTCACAGGCTCCCGTGGGTCCCGGTTCGCATCTTGAGGACCCCGTGGGGGCGTCACATCCCTGATGTCTGGGGGTGGGAGTGGAGTCGGGGCCCTGCCCCGGCGCCCCTCGGCCTGCGTGGCACGCTGGAACAGAGGGCTTCTGAGGCGCCCTGCGATGCCTCCCCTCTGGGGAATCCTCTGTGGAGAGGGGACTGTTGTCGACCCTACCTCCTTCACCTGTGTGCCCGGGGAGGAGATCGTCGGCGGGCTGTTTCTCGTTGCGGGACAGGGGATGACCATCGACCCTTCGTCCTCGCTCTGCCTCGGACAGGGGACCGCAGTCGATCCTACGTTCGGCTGCGCTTTGTGAGAGGGGACTTCTGTCAACCCTACCTCTCTGCCATACCTCGGGCAGGGGATCGGTCTCAACCCTTCGCCCGGATGCGTCCCATACCTTGGACAGGGGATTGTAATCGACCCTTCGTCCGGTTGTGCTCGGGGACAGGGGACTGTCGTCGACCCTACGTCCGTACCATACCTCGGGCAGGGGATTGTTCTCGACCCTACGCCCGGTTGCGCCGCCGGTCCAGGGGCCCGGCTCCCCCTGGACGGCGTGGCGCCGGGGGCCCCCCTCAGCATCTGTGCTGGGCTGTCCGGCCCCGCGAAAAAGAGGCTCCTTCCTCCATGGCCTGTTTCCGCCCGGGCGGTCGCGGGAGGTGCTGGGCCTCCGCTTGAGCGGGCGGGAGCGCCCGCTGGGCCGCCCTTCCCGCGAGTCGGTGTGCGCAACCCGGGCGGCTGCGGTCATCGCCCCCTTCCGCGAGGCGGGCACGTTCGCCGCCGGGCCGCGATGCTCCCGGAACACCCGGGCCCACTCCTGTGAAGCCGTCGCTCCTGTGAGAATTCGAGTAAAATACTAAGCCCTTACTAAGGGCTTAGTATTCCCTGAGTAAGCCCTTAGTAAGAAATTAAGCCCTTAAATTAAGCCCTTAATTTTTAGGGGGTCGAAAGTTAAGGGCTTAGTCTAAGTGGGGGTGGGGGTGAAATCTGGCTCAGGGGCCGAGTTCCTAGTCAGAGCTTAGAGAAGCCGTGTTAGTACCTCAGTTTACACAGATGGTCGGGGCGCATATCAGGGGGGTTCTGTGTGTGCTGCCCTGTCCCGAAACACGTCGGTTGTGGCGTGGCAGTGGGGGTGTGTAGGAGGGGCGTTCTCCGGATCGATTTTTTTTTAGCTGAATAACCTGTTGATGGCGGAGACCCTCAGAGGCATAGACCCCGATAAGAGGGGGTCGGGGGTCGGGAGGGGGTCCGAGGGGGTCGCCTTGAGGAATTTTCCTGAATGGGGACCACCAATAAGGGGTGTTCATAGGCACCCCATGGCCAAAATGACCCCACTGCGATCCGCACAAACTCCAAACATTCAAAAGAACGGGTTTTTGAAAAACCCGAGGAGGGGGTCGGGGAGGGTGCCGCTGGGTGGGTGAGTAGGGTGGCATGGTGTGTGCCTCCCAGGCATCTCCTCCCACGACTATCCCTGGACCAGACCCACATTTCATGAGTGAAGCTTGGCACTTCTATCCACGAAATGACCCCACTACGATCCGCAGTAGTCCCAAATATTCAAAAGGACGGGGTTTTGCAAACCCTGTGTGGGGGGGTCGGAGGGGGTCGGGAGGGGGGCCGACCCCTCATACTCCGACCCCCAAGTTTGCAGCCCCCCATTTTCCGACCCCTGAGAAATAGTGCAAAAGTTCCGACCCCCAAGTTTCAGACCCCCATTTTCAGACCCCCTTCCGACCCCTCCGACCCCCCGTATCCCGACCCCCGAGAACAATGGGGGGTCGGGGGGGGCCGACCCCCTCTGACCCCCATATCCGACCCCTCGATTCCGACCCCGGGTTTCTGACCCCCATTCTCGACGAGGACCACCTCTGCATTTCAGGGGTGTTGTGTGGCACCTACACCAACAAAGTGACCCCACTACGATCCGCACGGAGTCCAAACAATGCAACAGAGGGAGAAACCCGCGTTTCCTCGGGAAAAACCCAGGGTTTTTCCCAGATATTTGGGGGGGGGGGGGTCTTTTATAAGAGGGGGTCGGGTGGGGTCAGGGGGTCGGATTCTTATCGGGGTCTCTGCTCAGAGGGGTGGGGCCCAAAGCCGGCATTTTGCAAAATGCCTGGTCAGGCGAACTTCGACACCCACCCCCCCAGCGAAAGCCTGCCTCCCCCTGTACCTCCCGCCTGCACACGCCTCTGCCCGCCACGGCCCTTTATTTATCCATAGGGGTGTGTGTGGGAGAGGTCGGTGGTGTCATTCTTTGCCCCAGAAGAGACCAACAGTGAGGCACCCTTGCAAAAATAGGGGGAAAATGGCACGGGTGACACACTGAGGGTGGTGTGACCGTTGTGCGAAAAAGTGCACGTCACTCCCCGGGTCGTCCCGCACGCCAGGGTTGTGGTCGGCTATACCAAAAAAAGAGAAGGCGTTGTTTGTGCGCCAAACCCGGGCCAAAAAATACCACCCCCTATTTTTGTAAGGTTCTCGCCAGCCAACATACTCTTCAGAGCGAAATGACACCATTTCCCTCACCGCCCCTTCAATATTGCATGTTTGTATCTGCTTCCTCCCTGTGTACTTTACAAAATTCCGGGGAGAGGTGGGGGTGGGGGCGGTTTGCGTTCTTCGCCGCAGCGTCCCCCCCTCCACATGCCCCCCTCCCCTTCCCCCTCCCCTCCCAACCACCCCCTCGTTTTTTTTGCGCATCCGTCTCCAGTTTTTACTTCCACCACCCGTTGAAAAAAATACCCCCCCCCGAAGCTTTTTAGTTTACGCAAGTTACCGCCCCACCCCACCCCCACTCAAAAAATGCAACCGGTGACCAGGTGGTTGCAGCCTACTTTGCCCCGCCTGGTCACACCAGACAAGGCCCTTTTTGACCAGGAGCAGGCCTGGGCAAAACCCTGGCGAGGTCACCCGTGCTCGCCTCCCTGCCACCTCAAGCTGCAAGAAGTCATCGATACGATACTGGCCTCCTTCACCCTTTATTGCATCACGTGTTGAAGATCCATCCCCTTCCCAACCCATCCAACCACCCGGGTCTGCCGTCCCCTCAGGCGGGGGGGGGGGGGGCTGCAGCGGATGGACAATGAATACCCCGGGTCAGCGATCTCTCTCCACCGGGTGAGCCTCTTGCGGTGAGCCTCTTGCGTTGTGTTCCGTATCGACCCATCGAATCATCGTTCCTCCTCACCATAACTTTCTCTGATAAAAGAAGTGTGTCGCGTGTGTTGTTGGTGGGCCATCGCAATGGTGGTTCACCTCGACTGCTTGTGCTGAGTGTTCAGTTTGACGATGTGTGTTAGCTTCCTTTGGATGCCCAAAGGTCTGCATGTATGAGGGTTGTTCCTGGGTGGTTCAGTTCCAGAGCGACCGATTCATCGGGGTTTCTGGGAAGTCTTTCCAATAAAGGGCTGCCTTTCGTGTGATGATCCATTCAGATGACAGAAACGAAGAAGAGTCACTGCGAATCTATTTTATAATTCTCGTGAGAAACGAATTCGTTCACAATCGTTGAAAACGTAATCAGAAGAGGTGGTTCAGAGAAACGTGCAGGAAACCTTGAGATGCTGTTCCACTCTTTCGGTGGGTGTGTGAAGTGGCTGCAGTGGCGAGCCTCGAGATAGCTTTCCAAAAATACCCCCCTTTTCGAAAGAAAGGGCAACACAATGAACAACAAAAATATCAAAGAGTTGGTGTGCCGCAAGAAAACTAAACAGAAATTTTGGCTGTGTCAAGAACCCAGGTGTGTGGCGAGTGCCTGACAGGAAACACCGCTATTTGTGAGCTCTTTCGTATCTTACGCATGTTTGGCAGCGCACGTATGGACACTCATACACGCAACAGGTACGCGCAAACACAACCACTGCCGTCTCGGCGTGGTGGTCGTGAATACCAAAAATACACACCCTCCCTGGAGGATGTGGTTCGCACCCCCTTAGGGCGCCATTCTTTCCTTTCCTTGTCGCGTCGCACGGCGTCGATATGAACAGAAAACCAGTATCTTTGGATATGTGGTTCTTATGACCTGTATTATGGGATTTTGCTCCCAAGGCACGGATGAGTGGATTGCCTGAAAAAAGAAGGGAAAACTCATCACAGGCGTACCTCCAACTCTGCGGTGCACACGGCGCGGGAAACCTTTCTCACGTCGGAGGAGCGGATGCCATCCTCGGTATTCCGTCACTCGATGCGTGAGATACAAGGCACACCCAAACTCCTTGGCCAAACCATAGCGAACGAATGCATCTGTAAAGTGACACCTTGTGTGCGTCACTGCCTGGTTGCCTTCGCACGCCAGGATCGTGGCGATACCAAGGGCAAACCGGTGAAGTGTGCAGCCCTTGGGACTCTGCATCCTTTGGGGTTGGATAGGCAAGACTGCTGCACAAAGCCATTCTCCCGCGAAGGGGTCACGAAACAGGTTGTAGGAAACGCATGTCATGCGGCAGGCAGACGGGCGCACACCCTCAGCCTCGTGCGAATTTTTCGGTGTGAAACAAGACGGCCAGAAAGGTTCTGTCACCTCCTTTGGCACACCCGCTCCCCCCCCCGGCACCAGGTTTCTGTGTGTCCTCTGGGCAAGCAACCTATGTTCTCTTCTCTTTTGCCTCCTACTCTGTCCAGAGCCTTCTTTCCGTCTCGACCAGGAGCTGCTGGGCCTGGCACGCCCGCCCACAGGGTGGGTGAAGCTAACAATCGGATTCGTTTTTTTTTTGCCGTTCGGAAAAAAGAAACCGAAACCCGCAAACTCACCACCTCGCCCACACAACCCCCGCCCCCCCGACACCCCCCTTTCCCACACGCAATTATAAGCTTCACGGGCGTCTTTCCGTTTTTGTTTTGATTTGTTTGCGCTTTTTTCACCACCCGCATCCGCCCCCACCCCCACGGCACGCCCGCAACCCCTCATTTCTGCAACCAGCTAGATAAGGGGGTGGCTGTGGCTGTGCCGTACGTTGTCAGCTCTTGATCCTTTCACCCTCCCCCATCCTGCCTTTTAACTGGTTTGCCTGAACCCCTTCTGGGTTATTCTTGTGTTCTGTTTGTCGGGCACAGGGCGGAAGAGTCTTGTTTTGGAGACATCACGGGGTACCGTGCGGGTTATTCCTTCATTGAGAGTTGTGCTCACGAGAGGCGTGTTTTTTTCTCCCGATCGACAAAAAAAACACCCCTTTCGGATCTTCTCTTCTCTTCAGACTTGCACCCACACAACACAGCTTTTCTGTGCCCCGTGTCAGGAGAAGTTGAATAAAAACGCGACGACATCCTCCCCTGTGACAGGCGAATACCACAATGCACGAGAAACCCTGATCTGAGAAATGGCACCCAGGTAAGCCAGCTGAGCACTTTGCCGCACTGTACACCCCCTTCTCCCCCCACTCCTCCTAACGCAAACCCACTCTCCCACACAAGCAGTTGTTTGGCAGTCCATGCTATAGCAGGGCCTTCCTATTTGTCTTGCGTCATAGAATCATGCTTGACAAGGCAGCGCTCTGTCCCACCCATGGGTGCCTGGGTGCGCTGCTCTGACTGATTAGCCGGTCCGAATCAACGCGACAAAGACCTTTTGGAATTGCGTGGGGCTGCTCGGGGAAGCACGGCATGCGTTCGCTTTCAGCCTCAAGTTCAAAAAAAAACATGCCCTTCAGAAGGCTTCCCCCGAGGCCATCCTGTGAGGAGAATAGTTTGATTTCGTCCGAACAGTACAGAGGCGGGTGAGCAGGCGCCCTCCAAAAGGGCCAACGGTGGGAAAAAATACCCGAGTGGGGGGCGCAAGAACAGGTACAGTCACGCTGGCAGCCCCTCAGGTGTATATACACGCATAAGTCTGCCTCACAGCAGCCCTTGTTGTCAAACCAGGGGGGTGGGGGGGAATACAGTCTAAATCCGACAAAGTTCAGCCTCCACCCACCCAGCCCCCACCACCCCCCCTGCTCCCAAACTCCTCGAGTGCTTGGGCATTGTGGGGGCGTGCCCCATTGTACCTCCACACCGCGCCACGCCGCACACCACCATCACACCAACAGAAGACGAGCGGGGGGGCAGAGGCCCTGTGGCGATGGGTGTCAACACCGAGCAAGACTCCCCATCGGGGCCTGGTGGCCTGCTGCGGACCCATGGAGGACTGCGGAGGCTGTTGATGGTTGCGGCTGTTTGCATGTGTATTTTCTGGTATTTTATGCTTTTGGAGAGGCCGTTGGAGAGGGCTGGGCACCACTGCGTGGACCTGGCCCCCAACTGCAAGGCGATGGTGGGGCGCGGGCTCTGCAAGGCTGACAGGCCTCTGATGAAGAAGCAGTGCGCCGCGAGCTGCGGGATGTGCGGCCACCACCACACCAACTGCATCGACCAGAACTCCAACTGCGAGGGGTGGTCGAAGAGCGGCGAGTGCGAGCGCAACCCCCTCTTCATGATGAAGAGCTGCCAGCGGAGCTGCGGCGGCTGCGTCTCCTGCCTCAGCATCGTCGCACCCGCCTTCGCCGATCCGGAATACCTCTCCATATCCGACACGACCTCCAACGGGAAGCCCATCTTCGCCTCCTCCATCGCCACCCTCAGCAAGGAGCGGACAGGGCTGTGGACAGTCCGCAGGAGGAACGGCGAAGCCATCATCACCCAGTCGGAGCCCACCGAATCTGCATACGACGAGAGTGCTGTCGGCGGGTGGAAGGTCTCCCGCGACAACGGCACGACATGGGTGGATTCAAACGATGTGATTGTGTCGGAGGCGAACTGCGCGACAGCGAAGAGAAAAATCGTCCTCCCCGACCAGGTCCGCAACGCGCGCCAGACCATCAAAACCCCTGTGAAGGGCGTCGACTTCGAGGCAGATTACGACATCAACAACCTCAAGCCGGCACCCCCATCCTACGCCTACCCGACAGACACCCCACCCGCCTTCCTCTACCCTGAAGACGTGAAGGATGCGCCCGACATCCCCTACTACATCATGTCCTACATGCCGAAGGTGTACTACTTCCCACGCTTTGTCAGCGACGAGGAGGCGGACAACGTGATGGAGGAGGCTGACAAGCGGCTGCAGCGGAGCGGGGTTGTGCCGATTAAGGGCAAGTCGGCGACGGGGTATGACAACGTGCGGACCTCCTATGGGTGTTGGCTGGACAACAGCCATAAGAGTGTGGAGGATATCAGGCGGAGGGTGCTGGCTGTGACAGGGTTTAACACGACCCAGACGGAGAAGCTTCAGGTGTTGCGGTATAACGTGGGGGGAAAGTATGAGTCTCACCACGATTTCTACCAGTCACACGGGGCGACAAGCCTCAAGGAGTCGGAAGAGATGTGGCGTGTGAAGTGGAACAAAAGCTGGAACCGCGCTGCGACGTTCTTCCTCTACCTGGCTGACACCGAGGAGGGCGGTGAGACGACTCTCCCCCGGGCGAACGGAGGACCGAACCCCTCCTCGATGCGTGACTGCACGAAGGGCCTCCGTGTCAGGCCCAAGAAGGGTGCCGCAGTCCTCTTCTACGACATGAAGCCTAACAAGGAGACGGACGACTTCTCCCTCCACGGCGGATGCCCGGTGAAGAAGGGAGTGAAATGGGGTGCCCCCCAGTGGCTCCACGTCAAGGTGAGGGAGGGCGGCGCCGAAGACAACTTCTGGTGATGCCCTCCTGCCCGCTTCCGAGGTGTTGTGGGCGGCGGGGTGGGGAAGAGAATGGGGTAGTATGGTGGCGGGTCTTCGAGGGGGCTTCGGAGCGAAGCCCGGTTCGCCCCACCCCCCCTCCCCCCGCCCCTCCTCCGAGCCCGGCGGTCCGTATTAGAGGGGGTGGGTGTGTGCCCATTTCCGACCAAACCAAGCAATCTATGCATCTATGCACAGTAGAGGGGAGGGGGGTATGCACCTCACTCCTTTGCCTCTACCCTTTGCCAAGCGAGAGCTGTCCCCTTGTGTTTGGCGCGAACAGGAGAAAGCGGTTGTGCGCCAAACCCGTTTAACATCTTTCATCGGTTTGGGAGGGGGGGGTCGCATTGCCCTGACAGCACACGCGGGGGGGTGACATGTACCCGGTACTCTTGGCATCTCCGAGTGAGTCCTCTTGGCTCCCTGCCGCTGACAGTCGCCACGAAATATCGAAAAAGAAACCGCGCAGCTCTCCTGCTAGTTCCATCTGGGGTGATGCAGCTTGTGGGTGCCAACACGCCTTGCGGGCGAGCCACATAGTGTTCTGTGAGAAGCAGCTCGGTCCCGAACTGCTGTGTTTCCGGGGGGTGGTGGACGGGGGGGGTTTTCCCTAAATAGCGTCGCCCGAGTTAGGAAAACCCCTGGTAGTGGGTTATGTTCGGGTTTTCTCTTGTCTGGTTTGCTCTGTCTTCCTATCCTCTGTGTGCTGCCTGAGGGCACGCGAACCCTGCGGTCTCCAAGGCAGGGTGGGGTGGCCTAGTGGGTCCTGCCAGGTACTCCCCGCAGACTCTGTGAGCCAAACGGGGCCCTGGCGACCAACCAAGGATATATCATCAGGGCGGCATGCACTGCACCTCCACCCGACCCCATACACGCTGGTTTGCTTCTTCACATTTTCTTCACGACCCAATGCCGGAGAACCCGATCTCGATTCTCTTCCACCCCCCCAGTCCACCTCTCCCTCTCTTCCCCGTGCTATTATGGGGGCGATACGGTAACAAAGAAAATGGACAGCTTTTTTTTTGTGTCTTCAGAGAAGCAATGCTGAATTAACCAGCCATGAGGCAAAGGGTGCGCCCAGCTCTGACCCGACAAGGTGTCTCTGGCTGCACAGTTTCAAGATGTGATCGCACTTCTTGCTGCCTGTTGGCGCTGCGGTGGTCCCACTAGCCCCTAACAGTGGGTGTGGTGTCGGTTTCTGATGGACCCATTGCATCCATCAGAACACCAAGAGGTGTTGAATAGTTGCGATTGATGCGCATGACAGCGTTCCCATCTGCTGGCCCGGACCAATGTGTGAAATCTGCGTGCGTGACATGACAGAGGAGTTGTGAGAAGCAACCACATACACGGGTGCAGGGAGCCTCGGGGCCTCGAGAGTGCGCATGGCGACATGCATCTCGTGGCACTGCTGGATGGCGCGGGGTGGGGGGTGAGAGCTGTTGCCTTGGGGGTGGCATCTCGTTGTCAATCGGGTTGTATTGGGCTGCGCTTCTGTGTATTGGGCGGCGGGGAACCCCTTTTGACGCCCCCAGTGAACATAGCATGGTTGTTGTGTTGCACCCCTCCTGTGGGAGGTGGGCGGGGGGCGGGTGGTGGAGGCAGGGCATTTGCCAGTTGCCTGTGCCTATCCTTGAGAAACCAACCCACACGGCTTGTTCAGAGGGGTGTGCTCCTGGGCTAGGGCGGTGAATTGGACACCGGGGCTGGGCGTTGCCTTGAGCACAGCAAAGAAACAGGTCAGGGGCCGGCAGCCACGCCCCCTTCCCGTCACCCCATCGACATTGGCTATCGAGCATCCTTGTGCTTCCTTCTACTTGTCTGTCAACACCCTCCTGCATCGCGGGGACCTGCCTGCACTCTCGCTCGGTAACGGCAAGCGAAGCCCTTCTTTCAATCACCACCACCCCCAACCCCACACCAGCAGGCACACATCCCCACACACCTCACGCCCCATCCTCCACCGATGCCACACTCGGAGGCTGCGTGATTGCGGCGTATCCCTCCGAGAGGGAGCGATGCACACACGCCCTGCTGCGGTTGTAGTCTATCAGGGGCCCCTCTGTGCTGCACCCGCCACGGTTCTGCGCTGCCCCGGGTGACCTGCACGGCCCTCCTGCAGGGGCGACCCGTGGGCCCGCCGTTCCGCGTCTCTACATTCCCTCCCCTGCGATGGACATCCTCAATGGGCTCCCGAAGGAAGACCTCGACGCCCTGAGGCAGTCCTTCCTGCTGGACCCTGAGGGCTTGACGCTCAACGAGTTTGTGCAGTGTGTCGGGCGGTATGTGCGGGATGACCGCATCTCCGATCCTGCAGGGAGTCTCGTGTCTATGTTCCGCACCATCGACTTCGATGGGGACCAGAAGCTGACATGGGATGAGTTCACAACCTTTGCAATCGATGCGCACATGAGGAACACGCAGCAGAAGCCGCACGAATGGGTTGCGAAGTACACCAGCAGCAAGACTGTGGAGACCGGCGACCCCATCACCCGCATCACACACCTGAAGCACTGGGGGCCTGGTGGGAAGTTTGTTGCCTTCTGCAAGAATAAGCCCTTCAAAGTCTTCAGCACCCGGAGCCTGCAGCTGCTGAAGGTGGCCCCGGCTGCGGCGGTGGGGAGGGGCAAGCCCAGCGCATGCGAGTGGGTTGCCTCCCAGAACCTCTTTGCGGCAGCGTCGAGCGATGAGAAGATACGGTTTTTAGACCGTGACTTTGTGGACAGGCAGATCCTGCCGATGGACTCCGTTGCCATGCACCTGGAGTGGTGCCCCAGGTCGGACCTGCTGTACGCAGGGATGAAGAACGGGAAGCTGTGTGCGGTGGAGGTGGGCCGCTCCTCGACAGACCTCCTGATGGGGAAGGTCAAGCGCACCCACATCGTCGAATCGTTTGATGCGCATACGAAGCCCATCATGGGGTTCCAGTTGCACCCAAACCGCAGCCAGCATGTCTTCACCTGCTCCCTCGACGGTGCTGTCAAGCTTGTGGATGTCGAGCGTGGGCCCTTGTCGCGTGAGCCTGTTGCCCAGCAGATCGGTGTGCACTCACACGGAGCCCTGGCCCTGACGTACAGCTCCGACCACGACTATGTGTGCACGGTGGGGTATGAGGCGGAGGCGTTCTGCTGGGCGCCAGGCGGCGGCACCCTCAACCGCAAGATCAGCTTGCTGGACCACTCCAACCCGCACAAGGGGAATTTTGTGGGGATCCACGCCGTGCCGAACTCGCCGGAGGTGCTCACCATGGACACGAAGGGGTATGTCAAGGTGTGGGACCTGCGCACATTCAAGTGCACGCAGACGCTCCTGATGGGGTGGTCGCCGGAGGACACCTACCAGACTACAGTGCAAAACGCGTCGATGTGCTACGCCAACTCGCACAATCTGCTTGTGACGGCAGAACGCCACAGGCTCTGCATGTACGAGCAGGACACCGAGGATAAGTTCCCTTCGGAGGCTGTGTCTATTGTGCTCTACAACAGCACCCAGCGCTCCTTCATGACATCGTGTGGGCGGGATCTGAAGCTGTGGGATGTGACCCAGGGCTGCCTGACTTCCCAGTATACGAATGTCACCACAGCGGACATCACCGCGCTGACAATCGACGAGTTCGGCAGGCGTGTGTACATCGGGACGCAGGACGGGTCCCTCAGCTGCCGCATCTACCACACCTGCTCTGTGATCTACCACCACGGGGAGGAGGCGCGCCACACGGCAGAAGTGGTGTCGATGTGCTACCTCTCCGACAAACGCCAGCTGTACACAACAGCGCTGGATGGCAGCGTCTTGATCCACAACGACCGCGAGAAGGGACGCCACGCGCTGGTGCTGCACCCCCCACGCACCGACAGCGTGGCGGAGACGGTGCTGCTGTCCTGCTCTGTGTCGCTCTCCCTGTTCGCCACCGCCACGCCCAGCGAGGTGCGGCTGCGCGACATGGCAAACCCGCGCAAGCCCCTGGCCAATGTGCCTGCGCCGGAGGGCACCAACATCGTGGCAGTGGCCTTCCTCGGGCGCAAGGGCAGCATCGTGCTGTCGCTGGACACGGGCCGCTTCCTCATCATGTCCACACGCCCTATGATGACCAAGCTGGACACCGGCCTCTCGGACCTCAGCCCCACTGTGCTGTGCAGGTGGGCCAACAGTGCCCACGTGCAGTTCGAAGCCTGGCAGGTCCGCCACGCTGCTATGAACTACGTCGCAAAGCGTGACCGCCAGAGGCGCGACCTCCGCCCTGGCGAGGCCATGCCGGTGGACGAGGCGGAGCGGCTGGGGCATGGCGACGGGGCAGACCCGGGGCCATCCTACTTCTTCACGTCAGGCTCCCGCTTCCCGGCTGCCAGCTGCCTGCACTACGACCAGAGCTCGCACATCCTGTGGACGGGCGACGTGAAGGGGCGCGTCACGGCCTGGATGCTCTGCAAGGTGTTCGGGCACCACAACCTCCACGACCTGACGTACCCCGTCAAGCTGCAGCGGGATGGCTCCCTCCCGGACGCAGTCTTTCTGGAGCAGCGCGGACCCTGCCACACCCTGGACGACCAGGTCCCGATCCTCCGCACGTGGTGTGCACACAGCGACGAGATCCGGCACCTCTGCGTGCATGAGGAGACAGGCACCATCGTGACATCGGGTGACGACCGGCGTGTGCTGATCTGGGACTGCGAAGGCGTGCTGGTTGCAGAGCTGAGCTATGCGAAGCACTACCCCGACTACGGCCTGTGCAAGGTGCCCTCCCAGCCCGACAGGGAGCGCGGCAGGCTGGGGTCCATCTTCCAGCTGGGCGACGTGCTGTGCCGCATGACCCGCCTCTCCAGCTTCTTCTTCACGCAGCCCTCCACGCAGCCCGTGGCGCTGGTGAAGCTGCTGAAGCGGATGCAGGTCGCAGAGGAGCACGTGCGGTCCTCCCCTGTGTGCGGGCACCCCCACGACCTGCCGCTGCAGCCCTCCATCCGGGACATCGTGCAGATGGCGGAGAGCGAGTGCCACGCCCTGCGGGCGTGCAGCCCGTTTGCCGTGCCGGCCACCCTGCAGGACCCCCTGCCTGCGGAGCCGCCTGTGCCTGAGGCGCAGCTGTCGCAGCTCTGCATCATGCTGCTGGACTTGCTGGCGCCCTACGCAGTGCCGCCCCCTGTGCCGGTGGCGCCACGCAAGCCGGACCGGAAGGCCGACCGGCGTGCACGCGGCAGCCAGTGTCAGCAGTCGGAAGCGTCGTCGCGGCGGGAGAGTGGGATATCCGTGCAGACCCAGCGTGCCATGCGTTCCCACCGTGCCCAGCGCTCCCACGTGCCGTTGCGCGCGCGCCTCGGCATCGGGGAGTGCATACCCAAGGCGCCAGCCACAGCGGACGAGGTGGGGTGGTGGTCTGTTGGGTGCAAGTCGCCCAACAAGAATGGCGGATATCTCTTCCAGTGCAGCGATGCCGTGAACATGCCGCCAGGCATGCGCCTTCGGGCCGCAAGGCCTGCACGCGAGCAACGCCCCGAGGTGGTGGAGGCCCAGCCCGCGGCTGCCCTGCCACTGTGCGTGAGTGTGAAGCGGCTAGCTGCAGGTGCCGTGTCATGCATCGCGACGGTTGCTCTGGTGTCCTGTGCCTGGCACCAGGCCCAGGCGGGTCCGGTGCAGGTGCTGCAGGCCATCGCAGAGGGGCAGAGCTCGCGCAAGGTGCCGACTACTGTGGATGTGCGGCGCAACAAGGCTCTGGACGACATCCTGCCGCAGAAGGTTGCGGCCACCCAGGTCGTCAGCAACGCGGGGGTGCAGGAGGACGTGTGCCTGCAGGGCGAGTGGAGTGCGTGGGGTGCCCTGCCGCAGGAGAGTCGTGACACGCTGGAGGTGCAGGTGCAGGAGAGCAAGTCTGCCGTCGCCTTCTGTGCAGGGAACCCTGGGGTGGCCATCGAGAAGGCCTTCCAGCGCAAGCCTCGCAAGAGGGTCACCTCGGCACCGCCCAAGACGTGCCGCCCGCCGGATGCGGCTGCAGTGCTGCAGAGGCCGATGCCAGGCGCGGCACGTTGCCCGATGCCTGCCCCTGTTGCCTGCCCCCCGCCCCAGCGTCCCCAGACTGGCCTCGTGGGGAAACGTGTGCGGGCCTCGTATCTGCATGCCCTGTCGAATGGGTACGTCCCGCCCACAGCCACAAACGCACCGAGTGCGCACTCAGCAATGCTAACCCCGTCCTATAAGGAGCGGGCTGCCTCGTAGTGCAGTGCTGATGTTGTGGTGTGGAGTCGCTGTGTTGTTTGCCTGGGTTTCTGCCTCCGTTCTATGGCATCTTCGCGTCTCCCTCCTGCTACCTTCTTCCACTTACACTAAACAAGAACATGCCAGTCTCAGAGAGTGCAGCCGCGATAGCCAAATCTTCCACACCCGCCCCTCCCAAGTCTTTGTGTTTGCACTGCACTCGTTACGAGTGATGGTCGCACGCAGAATGCAGACAATCTTTGATCCACACGCTTTCGAGTGAGCTGCCGGAAAAGTTGGGCTTATTCGGCAGCTGCCGCGTGGAACTTCGATCACTGTCCACACCACACCACACACCGCACAGTGCACCTGGGAGGTGCGGTGCCCGATGGACGACTGGAACGTCCATGTCGACCGGCGGGGTGCCTACATGAACTTCACACAATCGCCCCGCCCTGTGGGGGGTGCACGGCACGTACAGCGGGCAGAGCCTGCCGAGGGCAGCTGGCAGTGGGTGTGGGGCGGTGCGAGCTGGAGCTGGGCATGGGTGCCGAGCTACTCCCCATACGAAGGGCAGGCTGCTGCAGCCCCGCGCCCACAAGCCAGCGGCGGGCGGATGAGCCCACGCAAGCGGGCCGCAGCTCACCGGGGCCATCCTGGAGGGCACTACGGCCACCCGCAGCCCACCGCCTACCACCGCTCTGCCACCAGTAGCGCCGTGCGGCCTCCGGAAGAACGCTACACGTCACCCGTCGGGCAGCGTGACTGGCGCTCAGCCTCCCCCGAGCACGACCCTGACGCGATGTACTCCTATGGGCAGAGCCCCATGACACGCCACAGGCTCGTCCCCTCTGAGCGCCCACGCAGGCGGCACGGCCGTGCAGGCAACGCAGTGATGGACACAACGCAGACAGAGCTGGCGAAGCTGCGAGAGCGCATCCATGCGCTGGAGGTATGGGGGTGCACATTTCCTGAGATGCAAAAGCCATGTCCCTCCTGCCACGAGCTGATCCGTGCAAGCCTAGCTGCCTTTCGTATTGCACGCGCTTGTTGTTAACCCTTTTGCCCATCTGGCACTGCCTCCACCGACACCCACCACAGGCAGAGCGGTCACAGCAGATGACAGGCATCACAGAGGACGAGCTTGTCGAGGATATCGACGAGGTCTGCTTTGGGCAAGGCATCCAGTTAGTCTCTGAGACACTCTACGCAGAGAACGTACTGGTAGTGGCTGCTGCGCATGGCATCACTGTGAGGGACACAGGTTCGGTATGTAGGGTTGCCAAGCAGATGGGATAGTGAAAACCGTGCCGAAAGATGTGTGTAGCCCGAAATACTAGGGTACAACCAACAAGAAGAGAGGCAGCGGGCATGACACCCTTTTGCATGAGGGAAAGCGCACAGCAGCACGACACACATGGCCTGTATGACACAGAGCGCTGCGATATTCGAGTTGAATTACGCAGACATGCAGAAGGTGTTGTTTCACGCCGACAAGGTGATCATCGACACAGGGTATGCCATGAGGTTCCGCTTGGGAGCACGGGTGCAGGTCAGCGCCCGAGGTTCCCTACCTTCCCTGCCTCCCACCCGAGTGCCTCACACCGGGCCCCTCCCCTGGGTGTCGCACCGACGGGTAATTTCTGCAGCCAAAATCAAAATTCTTGCAAATTCCACTGCACACCATCCCCGACACCAACAGGGACTACTGCGGCGTGGTGTACCTCGTGCCAGACCAGACCCCCCAGGGTGTCACCATCGCGCGTGTCATTGCAGCGCGTGCAGGGCTCCCAACACCCTGCCCCCCGTCGCCGAGGTATGCGCCTGTCACCGTGCTCAGCCTCTCCTGCACCCTTCGTCTCTGCCGACCTTCTGCAGGGGTTGGGGAAGCCTCTTCTGCCCGTTTTGGCATCGCGTCCTCTATTGCCATTCCAGCACCCCTCCCCTCCCGCCACCCTTTACCCCCCCCCCCCCCCCCCACACACACACAGGAGGAGCCGTTCACCCCGTGGCACATCCCCGCGGGCCAACGTGCGGTACTCCGGGCATGACGAGGCGCGGCAGGCGGTGTCCAACATCCACTCCATCATCAGCAGCATGGACAGCAGGGGGACCAGCAGGTCGCCTGGGAGGCGGGGACGTGAGGACCCTGTGTACGTGCCCGCGGCACGCTCTGGAGGCGAGTGGGCGCAGGCTGCATGGGGCGAGAAGAAGCATGTGGCTCCCCCGGTTGCCTCGCCTGACATGGCCTCGCCCTACCAGCCGCCGCCACCGCATACGCCGCCGCCGCAGCACTACGCTTCACAGGGGGCGCATGACTACGCCAGCCCATACGAGGTCCCGCCTCCGCCGCCACCTCCACATGGCGATCCGCCGCCGCGATCGGCCTCGCCTGTCGCTCGGGCACGTACGATCGTGCCCGGCACACAGCCCCCACCCCCTGCAGGCCCCCCGCCCCCAGTGGCAGAGCGGGTTGTGCCTATCCGTGCCCCGGAGATCGTGTCGCAGGCAGAGGCGCCGCCGCCGAGCCGGGTTCAGAGCGCAGATCCGTTGCCTGTGTATGTTGGTGTTGATGGGGGTTGGGGGGAGGGAGGGAGGTTGTGTTGTGTTGGTGTTGTTGGTGTGGTGCCCTGCTGTACACCCCCCCGTTCCCGCTCACAGGGTGGCTCCACCTGTGGCGAAGGCGCCGCCGCCGCCGCCGCCAACAAAGGCTGAGCCGAAGGCGCCTGCACCTGCGCCAGAGTCGCCGAGGGGCGTGCCCCCACCGCCGGCGAAGGTTGTCGCACCGCCACCCCCTGCATCGGCAGGGGGTGGGTCGACTGCCTCGCCGAAACCACCTGCGCCGCCTGTGCCGAAGGCGCCTGCCGCAGCACCCCCTGCTCCGTCACCCAAGGCTGCACCGCCACCGCCCGCAGCCCCTGCACCGAAGGCGCCTGCAGCTGTGCCGCCACCGCCGCCCGCGGCTGCCGCACCGCCACCCCCCGCCGCGCCCGCATCACCAAAGCCACCTGCACCGCCTGCGCCGAAGGCGCCTGCCGCAGCACCCCCTGCTCCGTCACCCAAGGCTGCGCCGCCGCCGCCCGCAGCCCCTGCACCGAAGGCTCCTGCAGCTCCATCCCCGACACCGCCGCCGCCGCCACCGTCTGCGGGAAAAGCGCCTGCACCGCCCGCGCCTCCGGCGTCACCCACGCCGAAGGCGCCAGCGCCGAAGGCAGCTGCACCGCCCCCGCCCCCCAGCCCCGGTGGGGGCAAGGCCTCGCCGCCGCCACCTTCGGGCGGTGCTGGGGGCAAGGCTGCTCCGCCGCCGCCCACACCCCCTCCGGCACCCAAGGCCGCGCCGCCCGCCAAGGCAGCGCCGCCGCCTCCGCCTGCGGGGGGCTCGCCCAAGGCAGCTGCACCGCCGCCGCCGCCGCCAGCCAAGGGTGCGCCGGCGCCTCCACCTGCGCCGCCGTCTGGGGGGAAAGCCCCAGCGCCGCCTGCGCCGCCGACTCCGGGGAAGGCAGCGCCTGCTCCGCCACCGCCGCCGCCTGCGGGGGGCTCGCCGAAGGCATCACCGCCGGCGCCGCCAGCCAAGGGTGCGCCGCCGCCGCCGCCTGCGCCACCATCTGGGGGGAAAGCCCCGGCGCCGCCTGCACCGCCCACTCCGGGGAAGGCGGCTCCGCCCCCGCCCCCGCCGCCAGGCAAGAAGGCACTGCCGCCACCGCCGCCCGGTGGTGGGAAGGCAGCACCGCCGCCACCGCCGCCGCCGCCTAAGTGAGGCGATTTGAACCCCCTCTGACCGTGGTGTAGCCTTCTGTGGGCAGCGCCCGGTGAGTCCCCATGTACCTTCCTCCGTCTCCGCCCAGCCGCTCCAGAGAGTGAGGCATCCCGTACTACCCCTGTTGTTGCCCAGAAAAATCTTGTTTTTTTGTTCAGACTGTATCACGCTCAAATCTTTGTGTCCCCCCTGAATGCGTTTCTTAGCTGTCACGCATGCACAGTTGTTTGCACAATGTGTCCGTATGAGTGTTGTGCTTGCAGTGCCCTGCCTCCCTGTAGCGGGGAGGGTTGGAGGGGATGGCGGTTCTGAGCTTCACTTTTTGTCTGTATTGTATGTGGGATAAAAAGAGCGACAACATGTGCGAGCCAAGAAAAAACTTAAAAAGGGGCCTCCTGCCTGCTGTGTGCAGAGGCGTGGCAGTGGGGCAGACCGAGTCACAGCGCTCGGCATAATCGCCAAAAAAAAGAAAGAGTGTGCACACCGCAGTCTGGTGCCGTGTCGTGCGTCAGGCTAGATGCCGTTGAAACCAAAAGGAGAGTGGGAGCGACACCCTATGATGGGGAGGGGTCCAATGGACAGATGGGAACCCGACAGAAAACCTGCGGGGTGCACGACACAGTCCGGGGGACTATTCCGGGACTATCGGACTCACCCACCACCCACACCCGTCGCCCTCCGAGGCCGGACTACCCCGCCTTGCGGTGCATCGGCACCACCCCCCCCTCCACCCCCCCACTCAGCGAGCCCCTCACCGCCTCTCCATCCCCGAGTCTAGGGTGGAGGGTGCTTGCTTGCACTAACATGCAAATATATATCACGGATTCTACGTAACACACTTCTGCCGGCAGCGGGTCACACACCCCACCCTGCGGGGGGCTGTATCAGTGTGTTCGCTTTCCAAAAAATGGCAAAAACGCGCCTCCTCCCTGGTTTGTTCAGCTCACCCACTCCTCCGCCCCCTGTTCCAGTTATTGTACAGGGAGAGAGGGGGGGGGGGTGGCGAGGGCCACGGGTTCATTTACCCATCCTCCGACCCCCCCCCCCCTCATCCCACGGTGTGTTTCCCTCCTTCTGCGCGAGAGAGGAAGTGTGTTTCCCATGCAACGAACGAAGAATATCCCCCCCTCCCCTCCTCCTAGGCCAGCAAAATCCAAACAGTTTTTCAGGACGCAATGCACAGCGCGAACACGGGGGGTGCAGTGCCCGGCAGGTAAGTCGACACGATTCAGCAGTGAGTAACAGGCCCCCACTGCCACCCCCTTGCATGAGGCTGCTGCTGCTGAATGGTGTTGTGACTTTCTGTCGAGCGGGAACCACGAAACTTCCCGTAATCACCACCACCACCACCACCACCCTGCAGTGGTCTGCAGCTGTAGATGCCAGGCCGGTAGGCAATGCCTCTGCCTGCAGGCGATGCTGGGCGTCTCGAGCGCACTCTGCGTGAGGGGCGCAGCAGCCTCGATGCCTTGATGGCGACCATCCGGCGCAGCAGGGGCGAGACGACCGCCGCCTGCCAGCCCACCGCCACCACCACCACCACTGGGGACGGTGTGTCGGTGCGTGGGCGTGCCTCATCCCCTGCACTACATCCCAGCACACCGAAGCGCCTCCCCACGCTGCCCGCCTCGCCGCACAGCCCGGAAGCCGCAGTGCCTGCGGAGCGGCACGTGGGGTGTGCAGCGAGCCTGGGCATCCGCCTCCCCAGCCCACCCTCGCCGCTGAGGGTGCCGGAGGGCATGTTTGAGGCTGCCGCACCCGCAAAGCGGCGGGCGAATGCCGCCACCACCACCACCAGCGCCGCCGCCTCCGCCGCCACCCCGAGGGACGCACACGAGCCGCCGAGCGCAGCCGAAGTCCCGAGTGCCCCTGCAGTAGGGGAGACCCCGGCGCCCCTCCCTGCAGCGCAGCAGCAGGCGAAGCCTCGCCCGGTGCTGCGGAACGTCCGGGCGGTCAAGAAGGTCCCCGTGCCTGCCACATCTGTTGTGGCGCGGTCGCGGCGCAGCCGCACGCCCCCTAGTCGGAGCGGAGGGGGGCGTGCAGACGGCATCGCTGGCGCGGTGCCGGAGGGCGGGGGGTCTGAGGTGCGCCTTCGGAATGTGCGGATCACGCGGAGGGCCCGGACGCCGCCCGCACGGTCCTCGAAGAAGGGGGCGGGGGGCGAGGAGGAGGGGGTCAGCCGCAGCAGCCGGTGTGTCGACGGGCCGTGCAGCCTGTTCGTGCCGCAGGGCGCGCGGGTGACGGTGTCGGCGTCGCCGTCGTCGCGGGGCGGCAGCCCCGGGAGCAGCAGCCGCTCGCCGCCCCTCCTCACCTCGTCAGCCTCGAATATCCGCGACTGCACACCGCCGCCCCCTGACATGTACCACAGCAGAGGGCCACGCACATCGCCGCCTCTCACACTCCTTTCGCCCTCCGATGGGTCGCGTCCAAACGAGACCTCACCCAGCCCAACGCGCGACATGGTTCCCACGCGTGTTGCGGCAGCGCTGGCGAACTGGCACTTCGATGAGAATGACCCCAGTGTGTTCTGATAGACGGATATGGAAGGGGTGGGCATTCGGTTCACGGGGTGTTCGGCACTTTAAGGATGAGAAGCATAGTGCGGTGCTGAGGGTGGCAGTGTGGCGGGAGGTGCTGCCGATGGAAGGCGGGATGCGGCGCAAGCGTGAGGAGAAGTGGTGGGTGTGTGTGTGTGTGAGTCCTGCGGCACCGTGTTGTCGCTTTGGAGAGAGATGATTTCAAAAGAAACTCCCATTGACCCAGGTCGGGCTGGTGGTTGTTCGTGGTTCGTTGATACCGAAACATAACCACTGGGCTGTGCAGCAGCCTGCACATCAGCCTATCTCAGTGCCCGGATTGTTGATATCAAAAAGAAACCAAACTCTGCGGTGAAGGTGTGGGATTCCCGTTTATGCATTTTTTTTTAGTGCCGCATTTCGGCACACTGCTTTCTGAAACGAGAGAGAAAGAATGGCGCATCAGCTGGTTGCGAGTGTGCGCCATTGTTACCCCCACCCTCACCCCACAGCACCCCCCCCATCCCCTTCCCACCCCCCACCCCTCTTAGCATACCACTAGGTCTCGGATCCGATCTGCATTTTGAGGGAAGGAGAGAGGGAGAGGTCAGCCACTCTCCACAGAATCGTCCGTCCGTCGTTTTGGTCGAACCCACCCACTGAGGTGTGTGTGTTTGAGACGCACACCTGGGGGGGGGGGGGTGGGGTGAGTGGTGACCACATCTGAGCAAGGTGTGTGTGTGTGTGTGTTGATCACTTTTTTAGGTGGGTTAACCCTGCACGGGTCCTAGCCCACCCCCATCCCACCCTACGTAACCGCCGAGGCCCCACTCGGGTCAGAGTGTGGGGCCAGTTCAGTGCCACTCGGAGGAGGGCGTGCCGCAAAGCTCGCGTGATGCGTGTTGCAGCAGTAGGTTAGAGACTTAGATTCAACTACACAGTCCCCGCAGCGCCCCATCCTATGGGCCTTCTTGCAGAACTCCATAGTGACGCAGAGCCCGTCGCCGTCGTTGTGGTGCTGCAGTTCATGGCAGCAGGTCTCGGCTGGCACTCGCCCCTGCACGCAGGCCGCGCACCGAGGTTTGCTGTGCCGGTCGCAAGTCAGAGTCCGAGAGTTCCGCTTCGCGCCTGGGGGGGCCGTTCGGGGGGCGGCGCCCCTCCTCTCCCGTGGTCTTCTCGCCACGGCCTCGGCTTCCCGGCACTGCGCGTCCCACCGCCCTGCGTCGCGGTCCCACCCCGCGGGGTAGTGCCGCTGGGGCTCAAAAGCTGCCGCCCACGCCTGTCCGGGGGCGTGGAACGGCGTATCAGGGGCGTCTTCCCAGCTGTTGGTGTGCCTCTGCAGCGCTCGCATCACCTCCTCGGTGGCGGGGTCGAGCTGCGCACGCCGCGACAGCCCTTTCACCACCGTCCCCCCAAGCGCGGTAAGAACGGTCGTGTTGTCCGCATGGCCCAAGTGCCACGGCTTGCCGCACCCCCGCTTGATCAGGGCTCCGAGCCTCTCGAGGGATGCCGCCTTCCCGAGTGCGCTACGTTGGAAGGCGTCCAGCTGACTCACAAGCTGTTCGCGCGTCACTCCTCTCAGCTGCTCGGTCTCGTCCATGGCCCTGTTACTGAGGGCGTCAGCATCCGTGTTGTGCTCTCTCCGCACATGCACAAAGGACAGGCTGCAGCGCGGCTTCAGCTCCTCTATCAACCTGGTTGCGCTGAGATAGAGCGGGCGCAGGTCCTGATGGCTGCAGACAGAGTCGCCACGCAGGTGGCCCAGCACCACCTGTGAATCCCCGCAGACAGTCACCGCGCCTACATGCGTCAGGTCTCCACGCAGCAGCCCCAGCCCGGCCCTGACGCCCTCGTACTCCGCCACGTTGTTGGAGCGGACCCCCGGGAGGGGGCGGACCGCCTCCGCCACCTTACGGCCATCCTCGTATAGGACCGCCCCCGCGCCCGCTACTGCGAAGGGGGTGCCGTTGTCCCTCGCCCCCCCGTCGAAGTAGAGGGCCAGTCCCCCCCGGGCCTGGCGTGTCGGGAGCACCTCCCGGGCGTCCCTTCCCCCGTCCCCCTTCTTCACCTTCGGGGGCCGGATGCGGCGCGTCTCCGCTGGGGGGAGGGATAGGCCCGTTGTTAGCTCGAAGTCTACCGCCAGCTCGATCAGGCTCACCGTGTGCTCGCCCCCGTGGGGGGCCCACCGCAGGCTCCGCAGCCAGTGGCAGAGCGCCACCCAGAGCGCGGGCGGGTTTTTGCCCCAGGTGGCCTTGACCCTGGACGGCGCCAACGACGGGATGCGGGCCCGCTCAGGGATGGGCGTACGCCACCCCCAGGGGTATTCAACCGTCCGGTGGTGGCGCGCATTCCGGTCGAGTAGCCCATCATGACCCTGGCGCGCCGACAGCACTGCAATAAAGTAGCGGTGCAGCTGCGACACGATGGCGACCCTCGCGCCCCGAGCGAGCGGCAGCACCTGCGCCTCGCCCGGTAGGTCATGTCGGTACACCGGAGCTACGCCGCAGATCGAGAGACAGGCAGGCCACGCCGTGCGGTCGGTTGATGCGATAGGGTGTCGCTGCCGGACGTGGTCCCAGGCCGTGCACTCCCACCACAGGTGTTGCATCGTCTCCCGCTCCCCGGACTGGCAGTACGGGCAGGCTTTTCCGATTCCCGTCCGGCCCACCACAGGCACCGCCCCGGCGATTGCCGACCTGAGGAGGCCCCGCTGGTATGCCGTCACCGCAGAGTCGCCCTCCAGGATACAGCGGGTCACCCCCCCATCGGCGCCGTGCTGGAGCCCATCGTAGTCAGCACGCCTCGCGCACACCCCCTGTAGGACCTTCGTCCGGAGGGCCTGTCGCAGGTCGTGCGCGAAGGTCCGCCACCCTGCGTCGGTGGCCGTAGCGGGGTCAAATACCTGGCGTCGACTCGCCTCGTCCTCATAAGCGACCTGCGTGGCCGCAATCCACCGCCACCCGATCCACGAGAGGGCCTTCTGAAAGAGCGCAAAGGGGCCCTCGCCCCTCCACGCGGCCCGCCCACCCCACGCGGCTGCAGCCAGGTCTCGCGCGTGGCTCCACTTCTTGACCTGTACTGCCCAAGTGTGGATCTGCCGATAGCGGGGGACGACCGCCGGGTCCAGCCGGTGCGCCGGGTGTAGAATGCACAGCACCACCTCCGCCGCTCTGCGGGGAGGGCCCGTCCAAAGGGCGGCGGTGAAGCGTACCCTCCACCGCTGCACCTTGTCATCCGGCCATTCCGTGACGGAGGCACCGTAGTAGGTCTTTGCCCCAGATGTCATTGCGGCAGCCTGACCCCTCCACTGCATCGGCAAGGGCAAATTGGACACCCTCCCCAGGCACTGGCCCACCTCCTCCTCTCGGTGCTCAATGCGTTCCGACACCGGCGGAGGCTGCCCCTGTGTGTGTGTGTGTGCTCGGTTGTTCCATCTCTGTAAAATCCCCACAGAAAAAAAGATTTCGTGTTCCTGTGTGTGGTGACCACGTTGCGAGTAGCCATGGCCCCGACGCAAGATCATGGCCTACTTCTGTGTCCGTTTCTGCCCTTTTCCAGCAGTGGGGGGGAGGGTGCCATCATCAGAGTTCACTTCGGTTCAACCTACACGAAAGAAGCTTTCCGTGTCTTGTGTGTGTATAGGCTTTT
Organism: Rhynchopus euleeides; assembly: GCA_963210315.1. Taxonomy (NCBI): domain Eukaryota; phylum Euglenozoa; class Diplonemea; order Diplonemida; family Diplonemidae; genus Rhynchopus; species Rhynchopus euleeides. The sequence goes on from OY723243.1 coordinate 2,231,213, forward strand.
TCAAACCCGAACCCATCCCCTCCCGCGGGGGCAGCGGGTGTCCAGTGACACGCGCAGGGTGGTGCCGTGTGTATAGTATAGTCAGGCTGTCTTGTTCTGAAGTGGGTTCGTGAACCCACAAAAGGGGGCTTGTGCCTGATCATTTCCTTGTTTTGGATGGGAGCGTGGATAGCACAGCGAGGGGGTGATGTGGGGAGGAGGGGGCGGTGGTGTCTGCTCTACGCTGCTGAAACACAAAAAAAAACTGTGTGGTGTAGTGCAAATCTGAGCCGATGGGTTTTCGTCGATCGCGAGAACACCCCACGCGCCTTCTGAGCACAACTCTCAGAAAAATGTTGGCGGGTAACGTGATTTGTGTGTGTGTGTGTGTGTGTGGGGGGGGCTTTGCGCTTCTGCCCATCCCTTCAACCCTCTCTTCCCCGCCACCCATCCCACCCCAGCACCCTTAGATGCCTTAGGGCGAAGCTCGCTGCCTCGACCCCCCGGACACTGGATGTTTCATCACGGGAGTGCTGGCGCACCCTCGGTGTCCTCCCCCCCCGACAACACTTTCCTCTTCGCCATTCCCTCTTTATCTGACCTGGTTGTGCCAATGCGAATCAAAATGAGGAACAGTCCCCCCCCCCCGAATTTCGAAGTGTGCGCCCAATGGAAGCCAAATATGTGTGCTTTTCTTCTTGCCAGTTCAGAGACTACTCACCAGGCGGATCCTCCAGGTGCAGTATCGGGTGGTTTCCATCCGAAGCTGCTGCTAAACAGGCCCCTTCTCTCTCCGACAAAGGCGAAGAAGTTGCACGATAGCTTTGTGCAAATTCTGTGTTTTCTCAACCAAGCAAGACACCGCCCCGCATCCCCGCACCCCCCACACTCTGGAGTGGTGGCGTTCTACTACTCTCTGCTACTACCCTCTGTGGCGCTCGCCCGTGTTCTTATTAGCTTCAACTGGAAATCCATTGCCGTTGGGGTCGAACGAAGAGAGGGTCATCCAGAGACATTGCAAAAGGGCGTCCCCCCCTTGTCGCCCCGAAGCTGCTGATGTGCGTGGCAGCCATGTGTTTTGCCAAACTTTGTGATGTGTTTGGCCCCGCCTCTCCCTGCCCCTCCTCCCACACCCCACACCCACCCGCCCCCTAGATTCAATGCGTTGGGATCCCGTGATCGGGTGTTATGGCGGCACCATCCGAGGGAGGTAGGGGAGGTGAGCGGGGGGGCAGTGTGTTTGTATCGCCCAGATACAGCAAGGGGGCAACGAAAGTTAGATCTCGAAAAAAAAATTAAATTCCAATGCGGCGAGGGAGCGCGAAGCCTCCAGAGTCGTGGTGGTGTGTGGAGGGGTGTGCGGGTCCAAATCATATATATCTGGTGAATCGAACGAACACAGGAATTGGGTAAGGGTCGTGGCAAAGTAAAAAAAGGAAGGCACCTCCGCCCAGAACAATAAATGCGGTGAAACCCGCAGCGCGCGTGGCTGCTGTGTGGTGACTTTTTTGCCCCCCCACACCCCCCCCTGTCTCGCCCACACATTTTGTTTGTATATCAGAGCCACATCTCACCTTATCATAGGTCGAGGCGCGCGACTCTGTGGACCCACCGCTAACACCCCACACACATCACCCACCCACCAGGCATCTTTGCGGCACTGCCTTAGGGCACGCCGGATTTCCCCCCCACCCCCCATGGCAACGATGCTGTGACACACCGTAACACGCATCTCACGGGGCGTTAGGTATCCGAGGCCTTTCTGCTTGCCACTGCAGGCGCCATGCCCAGCACACGCGCCACCGCCTCCGCCCTCTGCGCGGTGATCTGCGCAGCACATCTCTGCCTCCCCCCCCCGTGGCACCTGCCCCTGGGTGACCCCGAGGGAACCGGGGCAGCCCGCTTCGCCCACACCACCGACACCATCCCACAACCCCCCACTGGGGCACAGACACAACACCCCCACGCTCCTGCCGCAACACTGCCGCTGTGCTCTGCGGGGGAGGCAAGCGAGACGCACACCTCTGTGCGGTGGGAGGTGCACGAGGCTGCCACACCACCACCCACCTCACCCACCTCCAACCCCAGCTGCCTTGTGCGGGTGGCGGTATCTGTGCGTGACGCTGCAGGGGTCCCTCTCTGCGACCAGACGGCGCCACTGCTCTTCGCATTCGCAGAGGGCACCGCCACCACCACCAACACCACCACCCGGTGGACCAGCGCTGCAGAGGTGGTGGCTCTCCGAGCAGCCAACCTCGCCAATGCAACCCTGCTGCCTCGGGAGGGCGGGGCAACCCCAGCATCGCCCCCTCTTGTTGCGGAGCTGCATGCCGGCAGCGGCGTGTTTTCCGCATCCGCCGTGATGGCGTTCCGCAGGCGGACCCTGCAGAGGGGCACGCCCTCTGCACCCTCCTGCTCCTACACGACAGTCTCGTCGGAACGCCTCGCCTGCCCTGCGCCGGCAGGAGGTGCAGCAGCACCTACACCGGCACCCCCAGCCCCAGCCTCCTCCCCCGGGCCTGCCCTCCCGCGCTGCCAGCCAGGGGTTGCAGCGGCTGCCGCCGCCGGTGTGTGGCGGAGCCGCCCCTCTGCGTCTCTCCACAACGGGACATGGGAGTGGATCCCGCGGCAGGCCTGCAGCCTTGCCGGTGGTGGTGGTGGTGGTGGTGGTGGAGGCCCGCATCACGTCGTGATGTGGGGGGACGACTCGCTGCAGTTTCTCGCGAAGGCGTTGGGCGGGGGCGTGTTCCCGGGGGACCGCCGGGCGAATCACTACGCATCGCGGGAGATGTCGCAGGGGCGGCGGCACGCCTCGTTTTCCCTGGCGGGCGGGGGGCCCCGGATCACCTTCATCGGCAACATGGAGGTGGCGCTGTCGGGGAAGGTGCGCCCCCCCTGCAAGGGCCTGGGTGTTGTGGCCCACGCCGCCCACCGCGACGCTGTGCGGGATGCGCTGGCCGCGGCAGGGGTTACCCCCACAGCTGTGGTGCTGCAGAGCGGTGTTGCCGACCTCTGTGTGGAGTACGATGTGCATCCCGAAAGGCTGCGCGATGCAGCGCGGCGAGCTGCGCTGTTCTGGCGGGAGTTGATCGGGAATGGGACGCGTGTGGTGCTGCCCACCACAGTGGCGACATCAGGTATCGGGCTGTGCCACCGCTTCCACGCAGCGCGTGTGTTGTGGTGGGACACCGTCAGGCTTTCCGAATTCCGGCGAGTCTTCCCCGATGCGGTTGTCGTCGATGCGTTTGGCCTGACCCTCCCCTTCCACCTCACCAACGACTACTCCGATGGGACCGTTTATGGCATTAAGAACGCGGGGGGCAACCAGCATGCCCAGCGGCCCCACTTCCCGAAGGACAGCCGTTTTCTGGCGGCAAAACGTTACAACCCGAGTGTCGGGGATATGCTGGCCCGCCTGCTGCTGCATGCTGCCGTGGCTTAACAAAAAGGGGGGGTGGGGGTGGGGGTGGGGTTCACGGTGGGATCTTGTAAATTTTACATGTATAACTACAAGTATAATACATGTATTATACATGTATAATACTTGCATGTCAACTATTATGCATGTATAATACATGTATATGCCTGAAATATACATGTAAAATACATGTATATCAAGTAAAAATACATGTATAATACTTGCATGTCAACTATTATACATGTATTTTTACTTGATATACATGTATTTTACATGTATATTTCAGGCATTTACATGTATTTTACATGTATAATACTTGTCATGCAAGTAAAATACATGTATAATACTTGCATGACAAGTAAAATACTTGCATGCAAGTAAAATACCGTATACGTAAATATTATGGAACGTAAATATTATGGAACGGGCCCATTTTTGGCCGGTCCGTTCCATAATATTTACGTTCCAAAATATTTACAGGGCCAGTTGGGGACTCGGTGGTGAGGACGGCTTGCGTCAGGAATCGCGCGAAAAGTGCACGAGTAGGTCCCGTCAGGGACTCTGTATGCCGTCCGATCCCCTGGTCCAAGTCCCCGAGTCGCAGAAAGCCCTGTAAATATTATGGAACGAAAAAAATCTGGAACGCCAACCCACCAGCGTTCCAAAATATTTACGTTCCATAATATTTACGTTCCAAAATATTTACGTATACGGTACATGTATTTTACTTGCATGCAAGTATTTTACTTGTCATGCAAGTATTATACATGTATTTTACTTGTCATGCAAGTATTTTACATGTATAATACTTGCATGACAAGTATTATACATGTAAAATACATGTAAATGCCTGAAATATACATGTAAAATACATGTATATCAAGTAAAAATGCATGTATAATAGTTGACATGCAAGTATTATACATGTATTTTTACTTGATATACATGTATTTTACATGTATATTTCAGGCATATACATGTATTATACATGTATAATAGTTGACATGCAAGTATTATACATGTATAATACATGTATATACTTGTAGTTATACATGTAAAATTTACAAGATCCCACCGTGTTGATGTTGTATGACAGTACACCTATACTGTACATCTGTAGAGTTCAACGCACTGCAATAGAGAGCAGAGTGACAGGGGGGTGGGGGGTGGGGGGGGGGCGTGTCGTTTTGCTCCTGGCTGACGCTTGCGTTGGATGGATCGGGCGGTCTTCCTCCCGGCCCTCATGCAACACCTCGCGTGGAAATGGGGGTGTCGTATTGCCCCATCTCCCATCTCCCCATCGCCCCACCCCACACATGCACAGGGTGGGCTGGGGTGGGGGCAGCCATGGGGCTCACCCCCAGTAGGCCGTCGCACATGGATATGATCCGTGAGGGTGATACGTTCATGGAGAGCCAGCAGTTCTACAGAGTATGCGGGGTTTCTCCTGAGTGGGGTGGGAGGGGAGGGGGGGGGGGGGAGACCACGGCAGCGCTGCTGCCCAGCACCTCAGCACACCTCAGCTGTCATGATTTGCTTCACACAACAGCCTCCGGCATCCCCTCCGCCCCACACTGTGCAGGCAGCCTCGGCATACTCAGAGGCGATCGACCTGTCCCCCACATACTACCTGTCGTACTACAAGAGGGCACGGGCCTACAGTGCTTCGGAGGAGCATTCCCTCGCGCTGCTGGATGCGTCGACAGCTTTACAGCTGGAGGACTCGGCAGCGGTGCGGAAGATGGCGGCGGCGGTGAAGGCTGCTGCAGGCGATGTGGAAGGTGCGAAGAGGGATGCGCAGGTGGCGGCTGCGCGTCAGGAGAAGGCGGCGCAGCGGCGCGAGCAGCGGAGGAAGAAGGAAGAGGAGGCGGCGTATTGCAAGGAGGTGGACAAGCAGCTCACGGACATCAACTACATGAAGACTTGCAACTTTGCGAAGTTCCTCAAGCAGCACCGCGATAAACACGGCAACCCGCGGCCCGCACCCACCTACGCCACAGCACCGCCCGTGCAGCCGGAGTTCCCATCGGGGGATCGCAAGGAGACGGCGCGGTTGCTGTCCACTGTTGTTCACTAGCTCCATCGGTTGATGTCGGGTATAAGCAGCCAGCAGTTTCCGTTGCTGGGTTTGTGCGGTGAGTGGAATAACCCACAAGTGCTGTGATCTGGATTGCGCCCCCTCCTTCCCCCTCGTGGCTCGTGCCTCGTATTGTCGCACCCTTGTCGCGCTGTTGTGTTGAGCACCCGCACCACCCCACGCACTGCACAGGTTTGTTTGCAAGACACATATCAAGGGGGGCCTCAAGGCAGGTTCAGGAAGCCGGTGTGACGATGGGCGGATGCGGGGTTGTGGCGCCACTGCTGTTGCTGGCTGTGCTGCAGGGATGCAGGGCGGGTGAGATGACGGACCAGCAGAAGGCGTGGTACGGCACCATCACGCGTCCCGGGATAGGGAACGACCCTGTGGCGTGGGGGCATCAGAACGAGATGGCAGAGTGCAAGGGGACAGCAGGGGGGAAGGCCGACAACCCGCGCGTGGAGCTCGGCGGCGGTGTGTTCTCCGCCGACCCTGTGTGCTTGCCGCTGTCGCTGAGCCCGCCCGAGGGCGGCGTGATGGGCGACCAGGGGGGACGCGTGATGTGGACCATCGCGAACGAGAATGTGTGCACGGGTTCGCCTTTCCGTGTGGCCACAGCGGCTGTGCCGAACGACCCGAACGGGGCGCTTGTTGTGTCCTGGGCAGAGGACTTCTCGTCTAAGACGGGTGAGGAGAACGCACGCATCCACCTGACGCTGTTCGAGCGGGAGGGTGGCACGGGTGCGTACCAGATCTCGAAGGACATCCTGCTGAAGGGGTGTGTGCAGAACGGCGGGGTGGTGTTCAACAAGCGCGGTGACATTGCGACGATGTGCTTCGGGGTGTGCAAGGCGTGCGACGCAGCCAAGAAGCGCTACGAGCCCTTCATCGTGGAGGTGAAGCCGGACCTGTCGAAGGAGATCCGGCGTGGGAGTGCAATGCGTCCCGAGTGTCCTGGGGAGGACAAGTTCTGCTACCCGAAGTCGAGTGGGGCGGCAATGCAGTGGCTGGAGTACGACCCGGTGCGTGACGTGTACGCGGCTTGGCACAGCGGTGGGTGGGATCATCACGTGGCGGACGTGCTCACGGTGGTGGAGGCGGACCCTTCGAAAGACCTGCCGCTGGCGACGTGCGGTGGCTGGAGCTGGTCTTGCATCGGGGGGCACACGGAGGGGACGCGCTTCTCGTACCACCCAGAGTGGCAGGACTTTGGGGCCCTGTGCACCAGCGACCTGCCGGACGACAACGGGCTTTCTTTCGCCCCGGTGCTGGAGGAGAACCCGGTCAAGATTGCGGACTCGGAGATATACGGTCCGCAGTCGCAGACGACGTGGCCTGGTGCCATTGTGCCATGCGGGTGCTACTTCTACGCCACGTGGCACGGGGTCCAGAAGCAGGGTGACTACGCAGCAGGGAAGACCACAGACCTCGCCTTCGCGCGCATCGACCCCATCACACGGAAGATCGTGAAGCTGAAGTGGATCAAGAACGACGCGCTGACGTCTGAGAAGTCGACGCGCCTTGCGGTGCTCGGGGACGGGAAGGGGTGCAACCGGTTCCTGCTGGGGTGGGGGGAGATGGCGCCCTTCAACGTGTACCCCGAGAAGTACTACGCCGCAGAGATCGACTCGGAGGGCGAGTTCCTGACGGAGAAGCTGGACGTGACAGAGGCAACACTTTGGGGCGAGGACGAGCCGTGGGAGACGCTTGCAAACGGTGACGTGGCGTGGGCGACAACGTGGAAGCGCAACAACGACGGCAGCCCAAGCAAGGTGGGACAGCGTGCAAACGGGGGGCGCATCCGTTCAAACGGTGAGTGTGGATGCACGTACCACGGTTCCGGCAGCGGGTACGGGTACAACCTGATCAACATGTACATGGAGAAGCCAACGTGGGGTGAGTGCAAGAACCAGGATGGTGGGTGCCCGCTGCGCAACTGGGGCACATCTGGGTTCAAGACGAATGAGTTCTTCGTCAACAGCTTCCGCGCCTCGCAGCGTGTGGGTGTACTGACGGCACGTGGCAAGGCGCAGCAGCCGCGTGACAAGCACCCCGACTGCCCTGCCAAGATGGTGCCGAGTGCCTCTTGTATGCCGGAGGTGGACGAGTGCCTTGCGAAGCCGTGCGGCTCGGGCCAGGCGTGCACAGACCCGAGCACAAAGGTGTACAGCGACTACACGTGTGCCTGCAACGCCGACCCGAAGGTCACCGCCACTGGCATGCCAGCAGCATGTGGCAATGACGAGTGCAAGGCGACGCCGTGTGGTGCTGGGCAGGCGTGTCTTGACCCGAAGCCTACCATTTCTGACCTGAAGGACTTCACCTGCACGTGTGACGATGACGCGAATGTGAAGGCTACTGGCGCCAAGGCAACGTGTGTTATCGACGAATGTGCGGCGAAGCCGTGTGGTGGTGGTCAGACGTGCAAGGACGCCAACACAAAGGCTGGTGCCGTGAAGGACTTCACCTGCACGTGTGACGATGACGCGAATGTGAAGGCAACTGGCGCCAAGGCAACGTGCGTTATTGACGAATGCGCGACCAAACCGTGTGGTGGTGGTCAGACGTGCAAGGACGTCAACACAAAGGCTGGTGCAGTGAAGGACTTCACCTGCACGTGTGACGATGACGCGAATGTGAAAGCAACTGGCGCCAAGGCAACGTGCGTTATTGACGAGTGTGCCGCCAAGCCGTGTGGTGATGGTCAGGCGTGCAAGGACGCCAACACAAAGGCCTCAGCAGTGAAGGACTTCACCTGCACGTGTGGGAATGGCGTTTAGGCCACAGGCAGTGCTGCCGCTTGCGACGGCACCAAGGCCCCCGAACCGGCACGCACTGACGCACCCAGCACTACCACACCTAGCACCGCTACTACACCAGCGCCCGCCACCAGCCAGCCCAGCACAGCCGCAACTGTTGCACCAACGCCCGGGGAGACCGGTGCGCCTCCAGCACAGCCCACACCCACGCCTGCCACTACCCTCCCGTCCCTGAGCACCAGCACGCCTGGCACCACCCCGACACCCGGACAGACCGGTGCGCCTCCCGCACAGCCCAGCACAGCCACGCCTGGGACCGATGCTACACTCCCGCCCTCGAGCACCAGCGAGCCCGGCACAGCAAGCACCCTTGCACCTGGACAGACGGGTGTGCCTCCCACGTTGTCTCCAACGGTGACGGGGAAGGTGACGAAGGTGGCGAAGAAGGAGACTTTCGACAAGATTAAGTACAAGGAGCATGTGCTGAAGCGCACGGGCGCCGACAGGGGCACAGTGGATGTGACCACATCCGACCTGGGAAATGGCAGCGTGCTTGTCACAACAACCTTCACTGGTGACAACGGGAAGCAGAATGCTGCCGATGTGGACCGTGACGTGGGGCGTGGCGAGTACGCCAGCATGGGTATGCTTGGGTCTGCTGTGGAGGAGACGGACGACGACAGCGGCACGGCACCCTGGGTGTGGATCCTCGTCGCTGCAGGCGGCTTGACTCTCTGTGGTGGCTTCATTGCTGCCTTCGCACTGCGCAGGAAACGCGAGCCACAGGACAGAGTGTGTGTGAATGAATTCTTTAGCGTGGAGCCCTCCCCTGTCGGTGTGCAGTTGGATGAGCAACGCGCTGCGGACACGACTGAGTTCGCCTCTCTGTAGACCGCCTGTGGTCATGTCAGTCTGTGGTTGTGTGTTTTTGGACGTCTTGGCGAACAACAGCTCCGGCTAATTCCCCTTTGTTGTCCTGATTTCGAAGAGATTCACTTCTTTTCTTTTAACACACTTTTATGTGAGTGGAGTGTTTCACGATTATTGTCCGTGCCCTTGACCTCCCCATGCATTTGAGGCACTGTCCTTCAGCAGCTCTGTGTTGAGGAAGCGTCAGTACAACTCGGGTGATCGAGACACCGTTTTTGAGCCACACGGAACTACACGGCACTCGGTTCTCGATCACCCCAACATTACAATTATTGAAGCAAATGTGCAGAACTGAATCGCGCATCTTCTGTGTTTTCCGCTCCAACGCACAACAGAAGCTGTGCAGTTGGAAGCTCCCGAGTGCATGTTTTCTTTTGTTTCCAAGGTCTTCCCCTCTCTGAATCAACGACCGCCTTTTGCTTTACCTCTGAGTGCCCGGTATGTTGACTCCGCCTCCCCTCCTCCCCCTAGTGAACCACACAACCTCCTTTCTACGGCCTGGTTGGAGATTTCAAGCCATCCTCTTCATTGTACCTGGCTCTCTGTGTTCTCCAACCAGCTTTTGCCTCGGCCCCCCCGGTGTTGTGATTGTGACACTGCACTGCGAACTGCAGCCTCTGCGGCTGGTGCAAAGTCAAGAGTCTCAGATCTCGGGCGGCACGTTTTTCGGGTGTGCCACCCCGCATCTGAGTGTGCACCAGACCCTCTCAGAGGGTCTCCCAGCGAGGCCCAGCCTCAGAGACTGCAGCGCAGTGTAAAGCAGTCACCAGCCTCACGAAGCTGCACCACAGAGCGGTGGCCTTCCCACTCCCCACCGAGTCAGGTTCTTTGTCGGACTCATCCAGTGCAGCTGGCAGCTCTGTTGAGCTGTGGCGGCATGACTCCAGCAAGAGTTTAAATTCAAGCATAAGAAAAATGCAGCAGCGAAAATGAAATTCAATGGACACATCCCGAGAGTGACGTCAGGTCCGTTCCGTCGTTTTCGATGCCCGCAGTGTCATTGCCCTCATCGCATTTTGCAGCGCCATCGCATCTTTTTTTTTGCGTCGGTGCTGCGTCATGTCCCGATCGGGCCGCTTGTGTTTGACTCAGAGGGGAGTCAGGTAGGTGGGTGGGTTTGCTCTTTCCTTGTCCTTTCTGCCTGTGTTCCAACCATCAGCCTTCTTCTTTTTTAAAAAAACTATTCCTTTCAGAAAAAGGGAGAGACATGGCGGTTTCATTCAAGAAGAATAGTTCAAAAGAAACACGCCCACCCTTCTCTTATTCTCTGGGGGGGGGGGGAAGGAGGTGCGTCAACGGATCAGGCCTGCACAGTCTAGCTCTCACGGTGCTCGGGATTGTTGACACCAAAATTTCTGGAACGGGGGGAGGGGTGCATGTATTGGCACAACGGAGAAGAAGAGAGAATCAGCGTTCCTCGTTGTTGGCGTCCAGGTCGGGTCGGGGGTTGGAGAGAGGAGGGAGGAGCAAGGGGTGGCGGTGTCAGGGACCCCCCCCCCTTCCAACGCCATCATCACTCCCGAGGTATTTCCCAGGGAAATGGTGTTCACGGTTTTATGTTCGTGGGAATGTAATGTTCATCATCCCCCCCCCCCCCCCTGCACACCTCAAATTTTTGAATCGTATCCCTTGACGCCCCAGAGTTTGCGCAAATATCGTGGTCACAGCAGGGGGGACCCTGAGACCGGCACCCCCGGTAGGCAGAGACCCCGATAAGAATCCGACCCCTGACCCTACCCGACCCCCGACCCCCTCTTATCGGGGTCTATGCCGGTAGGGGGTGCCGGTCTCGAGGTCTCCTCGAGGGGGGGGTGTGGGGATGTGGGGCTTCGCCCTGCCGTGCAGAAAAATATGCCACCGCTGATGGGTTGGGGGGGTCAACACTGGCACGGGGGGGGGGGGGGGCGAGGCACACACACACACACCCCTCTCACCCCCCTCCCTGCCCCCAGGCCGAATGGAATCCGAATCTCTTGACTTTTTTTCTTCGTCTGGCCAGCTTGTTCCATGCGACATCGTTCCGGCTGCCCGGTGGGTAATTTTGTTCGCTTCTCATCCCAGTAGCGCGCTACAAGGATCGCTCTCTTCACTCTTCGGTGTGGATGATGGGCTGTATTTTTGAGCTCAGCGGGAGTGGGTTTCGTGTTTGCACATCACTCACCGTGGGGGGAGAGATGGAGAGTGGCCAGCAGGCTTCCCTGATGCGCCCCGTTTCCCAAAACGCGTTCGGCGTCTCGAGCCATCAGTGTTTGCATGGAAGGCCTGTGAACAGACGACATGAGTGGCAAGGGGTGCTCCCCCCACCCCCACCCCCACCCCCCCCAGGAATGACACGCGCGACGGCATTATCGCAGCCCATTCCCCCCAGGGCTTTATCATCACCACACCTGCAGGACTCTGTTCCTTGTTCCGTTCGGCGCCATCAATAAACCCCCCCCCCCCCCCGGTCCACACCCCGCCACCACCGAGATTTACTTTTCCATTCCCTCTCGACGATCAAACCCCCCCCGGTCCACACCCCGCCACCACCACCCACAACCCAACACTCCTCCCCCGATGCAGGCGGCTGCGGGAGTGGGGCAGGGCAACCCTACTGTCGCCCTGCCCTCACCCCCACCCTCCCACCACCCCCGCCTCCGCCTCCTCCCTAAGGTGCTGGTGCTGCATGCATGACCCCACTGACACGCGCTGCCGCTGGGGGTGCTGGTCCGGCAGTTGAGCGGCAGCAACCCCAGGGAGGCGGTGCCGGTGGAACCGGGGGTGTCGGGGGTGCCGCCGGCCGCCCCCCCAGTGGTCACGACGACGCTCTGCTGCGATACCTGCGTGCGTCATGCAACGAGCCTGCCAGTCAGAAGCAGGCGCGGCAACGCGGATTTGCCACCCTGTCACGCGTCTTCAAAGAGTGGTCCCGCGACGACACGTCGCAGGTCCTCCTCGCTGGTAGCGTCGCCCTGTCTGCCCACCTCCCTCAGGCAGACACGGATGTTGTCTGCGTCACGTCGGGCCCACGGCGTGACTTCTTCGCCACCTTCGCAGAGCACCTCAGGGGGGTTCAGGGGGTGACGTCCGCCGTGACCATCGCTTCTGCGATGCCGCCCATCATCCAGGCCTGCATCTTCGGGGTGCGGCACGACATTCTGTTCTGCACGGTGCCGCAGCGGGTCCCGCTCCCCTCCCCGATCGATGTGTCGGACGACGCGTGGCTGCGCGGCATGGACGTCGCGTCGCGGCGCTCCCTCGGGGGGACACGGCTCGCCATTCTGATCCGGAGGTGTGTCCTGCGGTTCCCCGCCTTCCGCCAGGCCCTCCAGCTCATCAAGCTGTGGGGCGTGCGCCGCGGCGTATCGGGTGCGAAATTCGGCTTCCCCGGAGGCGTGACGTGGGTCGCCATGGTGGTGGCCGCCGTCGCCACCGCGGGCCGTGCCAGGGGGGGGTCCTCTGCAGGGGCCGCAGCGGCCCCGACGCCCCTCTGCATTGTCTCAGCCTTCTTCAGGCTGTTCGACGGGGAGGCCGGGCTCCGCAGCCCACTGGCCCTGCTGGGGCTGCCCCACAGCTGGCGGAAGGGCCCCGAGGACCACATGGCAGTGTTGGTGCCTGTGCCGTCCCCTCCGGGTGCCCCGCTTCAGATGGTATGGCTGAGGGTGAGTGATGTGTGGGACACAGTGGAGTGAGAGGCATCACCAGAGCTCGCTCGGCCCGGCCTCCACTAAACTAAAACGAATACCGTGTGTGTGTGGCAGTGGAGATTATATGAGATCACATCAAGAGCAAGAGCTGCTCGGTGTGTGTCTACACTAATAGAACAAGACTCCCGTGTGTGTGGGGAGGGGGTGTGAGGGGTGCTCCTTCATTCTCACATTGCCATGCCTCCAAAGCTATCAATGTACATCTTTGAAAGGGGAGGGGGAAGTATCCCCCTCTCGCCCGGGATCCTCACCGACACACACGCGCACCTCCCCCACCCCCCGACAGATCAACACCTGCCCTGGGAGCGGGTGCACCGTGTCGTCCCTCGCTGCGGAGATCAGCCGCGCGGCTTCCCTCTGCCGGTCGGGCCGGATGCACTGCGTGTGGAACCCCGCCGACTTCTTCGCATCCTACCCCCGCTTCCTGCAGGTCGAAACCCGCGCCACCACCACCGACCTCCTCGACCGCTGGGCGGGCTACGTCGAGAGCCGCATGCGGGACCTCCTCAAACTCCTCGACTGCTGGGCTGCCACCTCCTCCTCCTCCAACACCGCCACCGCCGCACCTCCCGAACTCCGCCCCTACCCCTACACCTTCCGATCCGACCGCCCGTCTGACAGGGCAGATCGCACCATCCCGCCTGGCTGCGCCGGAGGCGCAGCGAGGCCCGGAGACTGTGCGGGGTATATCTTTGTTGGCGTTCTGACCGCGGCAGATGCGTTCCCCACAACTGACCCTTCGGCTGCTGTGTCGGAGGGGGAGGACCTGGCGGCTGCGGTGGAGGGGTTTGCAGAGGAGTGCCTGGAGTGGGGCGACCGGGTCGGCGGGATGTTCCGCCCGGCCATCACCGCCGTGACGCGCAGCGGGCTCCCCCGCTTTGCGCTGGACACAGCTGCCGCCGCCGCCGCCACCACGCCTGACATCCCACACCCAACCACCCCCACACCCACACCCCACGAGGCTGACGCAGTGATGCGACGCTTCGGCGAGTCTGGCCTCCCCGACCCCTCCCACCCGCACACCCTGCGTGAGGTGACCGAGGATGCCCCGCTGCTCCCCCTGTGGGGCATCGGGCCTCCAGAGTCAACCCTGCGCCCCGGGGAGCTGGTTGTGGCTCACGCATTGGGCGATCCGGATGCAGGGGGCGGGGGCGGGGGCGGGGGCAACACGCCGCCGCCACCACCACCACCGCTCGCCTGGATCCGCACTGAGGACGGGCGGGAGGGGCTTGCGCCGCAGGACTGCCTCCGGGAGTATGCGGTTGCGGCAGCAAAGCCCCCCGCCGGGGCGCCGCCACACCGGGGGGGTCAGCCCGATGGTGTCCATCAGGAGGGGCGGTGGTGGTGGTGGCGGCGGCGGGGGGGGCGCCCAGAGCCCCCCCCGTATCCCCCATCCCCCGGCAGCTGCGCAGCGGCGGCAAAGCCCCCCACCGGGGCGCGGCTCGCGCAGACGCGCGGTGGTGACGCGCGGCTCCTCCCAGCCCCATTCCCGGAGGCGTGCCTCTGGGGGGGTGGCGCCGACACCACCACCACCACCACGACCCTTGCGGAGGGGCAGCTCGTCGCCATCCTCGGTGTGGATGATTCACGCCAGTTTGCCCTGGTGTCCACCTCGGCTGGTGTAACGGGTTACACCCGGGTGCGGCATCTCCCAGCTGAGGGCATGGGTGGCGTGCCTGCCCTGGAGGCGGAGCGGCTTTTCCACGCGGCTGCCTGCGGGGCTGCCGCGCATGGGGTGTTCTGCGCAGGCGTGCTGTCCCAACTCGAGGAGGTAATCCTGGAGGCGGCAGCCCAGCGCCTGGAGCTCTCGGTGCACCGCTTTGCAGGGCGGAGCTATGCCCTGGCGGGGGGTGGGGCCTGCGCGGGGCGCAGGCACTTCCACACCTGCGGCGAGCCGGAGGTGTGGAAGGAGGGCGCGGTGGGGGGTGCGGTGCCACCGCAGCCCCCACCCGCGGCGGTGTGCAGCGTGGTGGAGCTGACGGAGGCGAGCCGCGCGCGTCTCCTTGGTGCTTTCCGAGAGAGGGGGCTGGTGCCGGTGGGGTGGACTGCTCTGTGCCACGCAGTGTTCCTCAAGCCTGGCCCGCTGAACGACTCGCTCACGGAGGGGCAGGAGGTCGCCTTGCGGGTGGTGGCGGTCGGCGCGTCGGCGTCCGGCGTGGCGGCGGGCGTGGTGGGCTGTGGGGTGTACACCCTCAACCCCGTGCCCCACGTGCTGGTGGCGGCGAGCTCTCTGGGTGCCGCATCCTACACGACCCTGCCCTGTCTCCGGGGGGCCAAGGCTGTGAGGAGGCAAGGCCCCCCCGGCGGTGGTGGGGCTGTGGGACAAGGCAGAGGGGCGGAAGGGGAAGAAGAGGCGGGCGGCTACCCGCAAGGGACGTGGGGGTTCCTTCCGGATAGCGAGTGTGTCGAGGTGTTCGGCACTGTGTGCGAGTGCACCGAGGCAGACCTGGCGTCGCATATCCTGTGCGATGAGGGCGGGTGTGGCTGAAGTGCTGCTGTTGTGGGGGGGGGGAGGTGGGGGGAGGGGGAGGGGGTCGGAGGGCTGTCTTTGCGCAGTTGATTTTGTTGTTCTGACGGACAGAGGGGGTGGTGGTGGTAGGGGGGGGGGGTCATGTCGCAGTAGTTGACGAGGTAACTGTTATCTGGCGAGTGATTACTCGGAAATAATGAGCGAAGCCCTCGTGGCCACTCGTTGGGCATATCGCTCGTTAGTCCACTCGAGTCATCACTCGTCGGACAACAGTTAGATAACGACTAGTTGCCTCTCAGCAAACTCGGAACTCGGGCGCTGTGGGGGCGGGTCACTAGAGCTGTCGGGCTGGTAGGCGAACCTTCCGATGGGTGTTGCCCAGCCGTTCTGACAGGTTGGAGCTGGGACGCGACCTGCCTCACGAGTGAAGAGATCAACGTTGTGGTTCCTTCGACTTCATTACCACCTCCCCCACCCCACCCCACCCCCCCCCCCCGGCCCCCCCCCCCCCCACCTCGCTATCGACGCATCAGCCCACGTTGTCGTCGGAACCAAGAAAGTTAGGAAGGCGCAGGCCTGCGTCTGCGTGTTGGCGGTGGCGCAAAATAAAATGCAGCGCATCGGGGGGGCGGAGGGGCAGCTTTGCAGGTCTGTTCACTGGTACGCACCTCTCGGGGACGACAGTCCAATGCCGACGGGTGATCGCAGCCCCTCTTCCCCCTGAGGCCTGCTGCGAGCTGGGGGGCGAGGGAAGGCGGGTGATTACAGACTGTTCCAGCCTCGGTTGCCTTTCCAGTCTTGCAGCCCAGGTGTTGGAAGGGTTTGTCTGCAGGGTAGTTCTGTGTGGCTCGATTGCCCCCACTTACCCACCCCCTGCTGCGATTGCTTGTGTCTTATGGCTGTTGATGTGCGTGTGTGTTGTGGCGGTGCTCGCGTGTTCCCACCACCACCCCTGCCAGACCCGGAATGAATGACAACGTGTCGCCGGATGCTACAATCCTGAAGAAACATCAGAGCAAGCTCGTCAGATGCAAGACGCCACGGGGTGGTCTCCCGGTGCTTGCTGTGTTTCGGCGCGAACACACTACAACCTCCCCTGGTGCGCCTCATCAGGTGTGAGCCAGGATCGAAGGAACCTGAGGGGATCAGCCTTAGGCCAGCAAGACTTTCTTCCCATACCACGTGTTCTCACCACCACCCCTGCCAGACAAGGCCACAAAGGCACACACGGCAAAGAGGCAAGATGGCCGACAAGCCGCTTCACTTGCTGATGGGGGGGGAGAATGCAGAGGACCTGCTCCCCGCCATGCGTGCCATCACTGCGTTCCGTGTGTTTGCGCGTCTGCGGCCCTTCATCCCGGAGGAGCTCGAGAGCATTAAGGGCGAGGACCTGAAGTCCACGATTGAGATCAAGGGGAACTCGATCTTCCCCCTGAACCCGAACAACAACTGGAAGCCGTCGCACCAGTTCACCTTCGACAGGTCGCTGTGGTCGATCCCACAGAGCCAGAAGCTGAAGCGCACCCCGCACTTCCTGGACAACGTGCACGATGAGTGCATCGAGCAGGAGGACATGTACCACATCGCCACACGCGATGAGAACGGCGTCTCGATGGTCGACAACGCATTCATGGGCATCAACAGCTGTGTGCTGACATACGGTCAGACCTCGTCCGGGAAGACCTACACAATGATGGGGAAGTACGGTGAGGGTGCTGACCCGAAGCAGCGTGGTATCATCCCGCGTGTCTGTGACGAGCTGTTCCAGAAGGTGAAGGAGCGGCGTGAGTTCGAGGAGGCGAAGGAAGACCCCTCCAAGCGGTGGGAGCTGAATGTGTCTGTCACCTTCGTCGAGATCTACCTTGAGAAGGTGCGGGACCTGCTCGACCCCAAGCTGCGCAGGGTATGTCGATGATCTGATTTTGATTGGCAAATGTCCCAGTGTTGGTCCCCATTGGTGTTGTGAAAGTGTTGTCAGGGGCGCAATCAGAATGCATCCAGAGCAAGCCATGCTTCCCTAGAGGTAGTGAAGTGGTTGTCATTCATTCAGATGTGTGTGGCCCGTCTTGTTCTCTTCCTTTCACCCCACACACCCTCACAGCAAGCAGTCCGTGGCATGGCCCAGGAGAAGGGATCGCACGGGCGTGAGGCATCGGACATGAAGGAAGCCCTTGCGGCGATGAAGGAGGCACGTGTGCGTCGTGACCCCGCCACCAACTTCCCCTTCGTTGAGGGCATTGAGCACGTGAAGGTGAACTCGTGGCAGGACTGCGAGCGTGTGCTGGAGCGTGGGTCTGCGCACCGTACCACCGCTGTCACCAACGTGCACGACAACTCCTCCCGTTCGCACGCCATCTTCACGATCGCTCTGGTGCAGAAGCGCCTGAAGAGCGAGGACCGCACTGGCAAGCACTACGAGGAGAGGTTCGGGCGTCTCAACCTTGTCGACCTTGCCGGGTCTGAACGTGGTGGTGGTACGGCCTTGAACGAGTCTGCCGCCATCAACAGGTCTCTGATGGCACTGCGTCGTGTGATCGACTCTCTGGTGGAGCGTCAGGCCAAGATCTGTGAACGCCTGGTCGCTGAGCTGGAGGGCAGGCCGGTGCCTACAGGTGGGCTTCCCCACGTGCCGTACATGGACTCCGTGCTGACACAGCTGCTGCAGGACACCATGTGTATGATGGGCTCTCATCCCTCATCGGGTTACAACGTCACGAACCACACTCAGTACGCATCCTTTCCCCGCCCCGTGCCACCATGCACATCACCACATTGCACCACAGGTGGTAACGCCAAGATGGTACTGATCGCCAACCTGATCCCCTCCTCTACCTACTACGAGGAGTCGCTCCACACCCTGGAGGTATGGCTTTGCGTATGGCTGTTGTGCTTGCCCCGCATCTTCGTTTGCGGTATTCAGCATCCACGCTCATATCTTTTTTGCCAACCGACGTTGCCCACACCCCCTTCGCAGTGGTCAGCACCACCCCGGGTTGGGAGAGGCTTTCCCGGGACCTCAAATAGACTACGCGGTATGCTATCGGACAGTATCGAGGGTATAGCTGGGCTGCCCCGGGCCCCCGACCTCACCTCGCCGAGGTGAATGGCGCAAACGCGTTAGCCCGTTCGCGGGGAAATCACTCACGTTCGGCCGTTCGGGCGATCCATCATGCGCCGGTCGGTCACGTCATCCCTGGCGAAAGGCGGCGCCACCGCGCCGCCCCAGGTACCAATGTTGGTGGGGTAATGACGAAGTGGATTCCAATATTGTTGTCGCCTCATGGGTGGACAATCGCAAGGGTCGTTGGGGTAATTCAGTGGGAAGGGCCGTGGGAAGGGAGTCTTCCAGAGTGGCGCTGCCGCAGGTTGGGAAGCGAGTGCAGAGGAGCTTTCGAGCTCGCGAAGCAACACACACCACTCCACCTTCAGAGGCCGTTGAGATCCTCCAGATCGAGAGCCTGACGGAGAAGAACAAGAAGGCCCAGGCACGTATCGAGGCCCTGAAGTCAACGTATGCCCCTGTGTTCCTCCCCGCCATGACGCACCGCATCTCTACCAACACAGATACGCGAACCGGCTGGAAGCGTGGGCTGCACGCGTCATCCAGCTCGCCCTCTACCTCAACGCCTTCCGCCGGCTGCGCACACGGAGGAGGAGGGCGGTGTTCGAGGCGGAGAGCGCTGCGTCTGGCGCCACGAAGGAGCTGCGTGCCATGGAGGAGCAGCACGAGGCCTGCGTGGACTCGCTGCTGCGCCACAACATCATGATGCTGCGGATCCAGAAGAAGGCTGCGGAGATCAACTCGACGAGTGACGAGACCATCGCAGGGGCAAGCGGCGGCAAGCAGCGTGAGCCGGAGGACCTGCGCAAGGAGCTGGTGCAGAAGAAGGCCGACATCAAGAGCAAGGGCGACCAGCTCTCGAAGCTGCAGGAGGAGCAGGAAGCCGCCGACAAGCTTCTCGAGAAGTACCAGGAGGACCGCGAGCGCAACGAGACACGCCGCGAGAACCAGCGTCTGGAGGCTGCCACGAAGAAGGCGGCACTTGTGTCGGAGGTCCTTGCTGAGGGCAACTCTGTGACTGACTCTGCCCTGCTGACTGCCAACGTGAACATGGACGGCGTGGACGTGCCTCTCTTCCAGAAGGGGTCTGACGGGAAGTGGCAGCAGTCGAAGGAGCTGGAGGACCTCCTCAAGCAGATCGAGGAGAAGAAGGCGGAGGCTGACGGGCGCAAGGCCGAGACGGAGAAGGAGAAGAAGGAGCACGAGGATAAGAAGGAGAAGCTGAAGAACGATATTGCCGCTGAGCACTCCAACGCGGGCAAGATGGACTCGCAGATCGCAGGCATCAACGAGCAGATCGAGGAGGCGAAAAATAAGTGCTGCTGACCACGCCTGGCACACCTCCGCGCAAACCCGCTCTGGGAACGGACAACGCGTTTGCGGGGGTGTCCGGGGGGGCCTGTTCCTCCAGGCGGAGCCCGGGGTGGGGGGTGTTGCGCGCCCTCTGCCGCCCCCTCCCGCACCTCCACCACCCCCTGTTCGGGCTGCGCGTCGCCCTCGCTGCGAATGTTAACATCAGCTGGTCAGCGGTGGCGCCTCCACCTCGTGTTGAGCCCCACAGCTGCTCCGGCAGGGCACGGCCCGGTGTCACGGGGCTGTCGGGGCACCGTGCCCCCGACAGGACCTGCTTCCAGCCGTGTGGGGTGCAGGGATGGCCCTCCTCCTCAGTGCAGCAGCGCTGGGTGCCTGCCGAGGAGGTGGATGCGGCAGGGGGCCGGGGCGGTGGCGGTGACGCTCCGCAGGTGCTAGAGAGTAGCGAGCAGGTGTCGCGTGGCGAGGGAAAGTTTCTGATGCAGCACCTCTGGGCGTCGGCGGGCGATGCGGGATGATGCTGAGATGGGGTGCGGGTGTGCTCTGCTTCACCACCGTTGCGGCGTGGTGCGGTGCATGCCGGGCACAAAGCGCCTCTCCTCAACGAGGCGTTTCGGCCCCCGTGCCGTCGCGCTCCTCCCTGCCGCGGTGCTGTGCGACCCTTCTTCTATACCACGCGCACCCGCTGAGAGCAGGGGTTGGGGGTGCGATGCATGCTGTCTTTGTCGTTGCCCTCGGGCCGACACGGCTGGTCCTCTGCTGGCTGGCCCTGCTGGGGCAGCCCCACAGCTGGCGGGAGCCCGAGGACCACATGGCAGTGTTGGTGCCTGTGCCGTCCCCTCCGGGTGCCCCGCTTCAGATGGTATGGCCGTGTGTCCTGGCGGTGGTTTGATGCACGGTGGACTCCAGCGGGGGAGGGTAGCCCTTTTCGGGAGTCTCAACTAGCGGGAGTATGGACTCCCGCTAGCGGGAGTCTATTTACCACCTATTTGGGCTAAAGACGGGCGCTAGCGGGAGTCTCAGACTCCGGCTAATTCGCCCATTTGCGGGAGTTCTCAGACTCCCTCTAGGCATACAGTGCAAACGATAATTATTATCGCATACCTACCCCCCCCCGTGTTTAAGTCCCCTATCCATATGATGTGTTTAAGTCCCCTCGGCGGCCAATTTTCCCGAAGGGACTTAAACACCCCGGTCTAGTAGTTTGGTTGGGGGGCATTTTTTCTCGATTTTTCCAGGTGTCCGTTGGCGGACCACCAGGATGTGAGGCACGTGTGGAGGCCAGGGAGGGAGCCTGGGGGCTTCGGATACCCGCACGTGGCCCGGACTGCCCCGCAGGGGGCAGTCCGGGTCACGTCGCTCGTCCTCATCCACAGCCTCGCTGTGCGATGCAGGTCGTGCGCCAGCGTGCCCCTCTTGTCGCACTGGGGTCGGGAATCAATTCTGCGGCACAGCGGGGCTGCTAGCAGTGGCGAGGGCCGCAGTGTGCCAGTGCTCAGCGCCCTCGGATCCCCACGCCACCCATACTGCCACCCCCAGCTGGCCCCGCCTGAGCACCCGCCGTGTGTCCCGTCTCCCAGGGGAGAACGTCGGTTGGCCCAGGGGACATGCCATCTTCCAGGGGACATCTAGCGGAAAGCTTGACACCTCCCAGGGCTAGCATCAACCCCTGAGGCACGACATCTCTTGCGCTTCAGGCCCCCTTGGGTTGCTTGCCCTGCAGCTTTGGCAGCCTGACCACCCCAAGTCAGTGGTTATGGGCAGTGCTTGGCAGAGTAGGGTGGCCCTGAAGCAGTGTGAGAGGCAAAGGGGTTTGAGGCCCCAGCACCCAGGTCCCCAGAATCTGTCCAGATGTGCCTCGGAATCGATATAATACGGCCTCTTCCCGGTTCCCTCAGGAAACAGGTGGCAGGCGTGTTTAAGTCCCCTCCGATGTGTTTAAGTCCCCTTGGCCCCGATTTTGACGTTTGGATAGGGGACTTACTGGGGGGGGTCAAATAATTGTAACCCCTACGATTATTTAGCGACGCGGTCTGTATAAATCGGGTGTCCCAAAATTTACAAATTTTCAACGGTGGTGAATAATCGTAGGGGTTACGATTATTCACTTTTGGCAAAAATTTACCCGTTTTGCTGTTCAGAATGTCAATTGGTGGGGTGGGGGTGGGTGTGGGTCGCATTCTCGGCCTGTCTCACCGGCATTCCGTGCACACAGCAACAGCACCGGTGGAAACTGGCCATAGCACCCCGGTGGGCCACCAGGAGGGGAGGGACCCGGTGTGAGGCGCTTGAGTCATCCAGATGGGCACACGGTGGGGTCCGACACCCGATGTCGGACCCTGTGGGTTACCCGTTTTTTAGGGACCCTCCACACCCAGTGCGCGCTCGACCGTCGAATGGTTTTTCTGGTCCCGTGCACTTCCCTGCCTGCCACACCACCCCCTCGACCCCATCCCCAGCACCAGAGCGTCGTTGGCTGGCGTGCGCGGGGCACGCGTCGAATACCGATGACGGGGCCTGTGTTCCTGGGGCGCTGACGAGGTCCGAAGGGATTGACGCCTTGGCTCAGTCCTTACGTTTGGATGAGGGCGTGGTTTTTGACGTAGCGGGAGCCCTCAAGAATACAGCACAGCTGCACCTGCTCTTGCGCCGTCTCCAGTTCGCATAGTCCCTTCGTATGACGGTGACTGGGAGCCCTGGCTGTCCCGATCTATTTCAATGACTGTATCAGTTTCCAGACTAGTTCCCATGCTTGGGTGCTTGGCTCGGGTGCACCCTTCGAGGTGGTACAGAGAATGCAAAGAGAGTCCACAGGGCGGAGCCCCCCAGCCGCCGGAGGCCACGGTAGTGGACATCTGTTCCTTGTGGGGTACAGTTTCTGGACTGTGTCCATCTTCCTGAGGTTGCGTATGGGCCACCCCAGAATTTTGGTGCCCCCCCCCCCCCCAGGCTCACCTCACTGGCAGGGAACCTGGGGGCGGGGGGGCCTCAAACCATACTCTCTTCCACCCATTAAACTCGGGGCATGTGTGCTCCGACATGTGGGGTGACTCAATCACTGGTCTATGACGACCGATTCTCCAGTTCAGCCTGAGTGGGATCCCTGCTGTTCCTGTTGCTTGATCTTCTGAGGAAAAGTCAGAAATTTGGCCAAAAGTGAATAATCGTAACCCCTACGATTATTCAAAACAAATTTACGTATAAATGGCTCAGAAAATGTTGTACAATTAATCGCCCCCTTACGATTATTCCACTACTTACGATTAATTGCCCCCCCCCAGTAAACACGGGGGGGGGGTAGGTACGATAATTATTATCGTACCTGGGACCCCCCGTGTTTAAGTCCCCCCCCTGGAGGCGATTTTCGGCCGGGGGGGACTTAAACACGGGGGGGGCGGACCTAAACACAGGGGGGGCTTAAACACGGGGGTGGCACAGTGGAGACCAAGAAGACCTCTTCCTCTGCTGTCGTAGGGGGGTAATTCCGGTCCGGATGGACTTTTGGCACCCCACTTTTCGACTCTGACAGCACCTGGAGGGCCTAGGGGCCACCTGATGACCCTCCAGACCAGCCCACCCCCGTGTTTAGGTCCCCCTGTGTTTAAGTCCCCCCCCTGCCAGACCCCCAGGGGGGGACTTAAACACGGGGGTAAGGGGGGGGGACTTATACACGGGGGGTCCCAGGTATTCCCATTATCGTATATTATCGTATACTATGGCTTACGGTCTACGTAGAGTCTACTTAGACTCTAACCCAAGATTTATTAGAGTATAATTAGAGTTTCAGAAACTCTAACTACACTCTAATACTCTAATTACCTGGGACCCCCCGTGTATAAGTCCCCCCCCCTTACCCCCGTGTTTAAGTCCCCCCCTGGGGGTCTGGCAGGGGGGGGACTTAAACACAGGGGGACCTAAACACGGGGGTGGGCTGGTCTGGAGGGTCATCAGGTGGCCCCTAGGCCCTCCAGGTGCTGTCAGAGTCGAAAAGTGGGGTGCCAAAAGTCCATCCGGACCGGAATTACCCCCCTACGACAGCAGAGGAAGAGGTCTTCTTGGTCTCCACTGTGCCACCCCCGTGTTTAAGCCCCCCCTGTGTTTAGGTCCGCCCCCCCGTGTTTAAGTCCCCCCCGGCCGAAAATCGCCTCCAGGGGGGGGACTTAAACACGGGGGGTCCCAGGTATGCTCTAATTAGAGTCTAATTAGGGTGTTATTGAGAGCATTTCGAGGTGAGATTACACCCAAGAGAAAGCGCCCAGACCACGCGTTACAGGCGCGAGCCGGGGGAGAGGGGCGATATGCCGAAGCGGGCAGTGTCTGAGAGCTCCGTCAGCAGCAGCAGCACCCTGCCAAGGTCCGGCAAGTGAGGAACCCAAAGCCTGCACAGAAGGTATCTGTGAAAATCAGACGCTCCATAGTCACATTACAGCGCACGTTCGAATGAAACATTGTGGAGAGGTTGTGGTAACAGACACGCACACGACCTGTGCGGAGGTGAGATGTGGCTCTTCTCGCAGCAGGCACCGTACGTAAACACTGCCTGCTGCGGGTACTGCTGCTCCTTTGTGTTCGAGTCCCTTCATTGTATGAGGTTACAAACATAAACATGCACCGAAGCCGGCAAAGCCGAAGGGGAAGAAGGCCACCTACTCCAGGCCACGCAGGAGAAGTGGCTGTGGCAGAAGAGCTACCTCCCACCGGCCTGCAGCTGTTTTTTTGTTTACTTCGGGGACCCTGCACATGCGTGTCAGGTGGGAGGGTATCAACTACTTCTAGACGCGACCCGAAGGCTGCTCGTAGTGATCATGATCTAGGTTCGTATGAGTCTCCAGACTTGGTTTCACCCTTGGCGCCGTTTCTGCCCTGGTGCTACCAGAGTGGCTTGCCATGCCTACAAGGGATCACGGAGACGCCTCGCCATCTGTTCGGGACTCCTGATGCAATCACCCTTCATGGTCCAGGGGAGCCACCCCTGCTGTTTCATACCCTGGCACAAGTGCCCGTCATGGTATGAGAAGCCTGGGCAGTTTAAGGTCGTGCCCGGGACCTTGGTGGGAGGTGCCAGGCTGTTCTTTCCCGATGTCAACCCTGCGGATCGACAGCAAACGCGAATGTGGCAATGATCGACGTTGATATGAGCAATGACGCCTCCAAGTCAAGACTCTCAGAAGGCCAAAACTGCGTTGACAATGAGGTGGCACATCGTGCTCGGTGTGGTCCCACACATACTCGAAAGGAAGGTGCCTCCGCTCTTGGAGCGAACGGGAACGCTCTTGCACTTGGGCGTGGGAGGGTGCCCAGCCAAAGGTTTCTCACAGATACGTTCCCCACAGAAGCAACTGTAGAGGCTGCTGCGCTCCCAAGCATACACAGATCGACATGACGCACGCAGGCACACTCTCCCAGAACCCAAGACCCTCCCTGCCCCTTTTCGTGACCCCTTCCTCTCCCACAACACAGGCACGTCACTCTAATTAGGCGATTATTAGGGTATTATTAGAGTCTAATAATACCCTAATAATCGCCTAATCAGACTCTAATGGGGGTCTTCGCTCCGGGTCAATTTGGGTCAACTTGGGTCAATTTGGGTCACCCTGGGGCTTTTCACCTTAGGAAAATGGGGGGCTTCGCTCCGGGTCAATCTGGGTCAGCTTGGGTCAGTGACCCGGAGCGAAGCCCCCCCCCCTTAGGTGACCAAAAATAGGTGAAAATTTTTGCCTATTTTCCCTTGTGTCAAACTTGGAGTCTGACCCAAAAATCGGAATCTGTGACCCATGGTTTATGGTATATGGGCAAACCTGAAAATTTCCGACTTTTTCCTCAATTTTTCCCACTTCCTGGCCATACCTTTCCCGACCCAAAATCAAACAAATGCAGCGGAAAATGGCCAAAAATAGGCCAAAAAACCCCAAATTTTTTTCCGGGGGGCTTCGCCCCCCACGCCACACGCACCTCCCGGCCGGTGGCCGGTTCGGTCGTCGTCGGCTGCGGCCAAAGGGCGTGCGGTAGCCGACGCCCTTTTGTGCTCGCCTCCTCCTCCCACACTTCAGTATGTCGTTTCATGTGAGTCCGTGTTCCTGCTTTGTTCTTCTGTCGACTGGGACGGGCCAGTCCTCGTGGGTTGCCGGCCGGTGTGTCCTCCCCCGGGACCCCCTCCTCCTCCCGCCACTTGCATCTGGTTCAACTTCAGTGAGAGCTGAGCGGGAGCCATACTTGCTCTCTTGGACCATTTGTCCGCAGTCCTGCATCATGAAGAGTTAGGTAATGCCCAGTCGCAGCCATCCCCCGACCCAGGTGTTCTGCCGTGGGCCAGGTCACCATCTGTAGGTAACCCCGTCACACACCAGTGGGCAGGCCCTGTCAACGATATCGATGTGACTGCTCTTGCCGCAGGGCAACGGATGTGGGCCTGCATTGCATCCTGTTGCCGCTCAGTTCTGTTCCCACCGGAGCTTGTTGTTGCGCCGCAGGTCGAACAGCCTTTCGTGTGGTCGGCGCTGATCTTGTATAGAACGTAGGCAGTAGGCTGCTGTGGGTGACCTGCAGGTTACCCGTCCCTTTCGTGCAGGCAGCGCGAGAGGTGCGATGTTTATGTGTGGGAGCACGGCAGCTGCCCCACACTCCATTCTGCTCTCTTGTCTGCTGTTTATGTTGAACAAGGTCTGGCTGCCAGTGATCTCGCTGGGGGTCGGGCAAACCAAAAAAGAAGTCGGGCACAGGGTGGCCGAGCTCGCGAGAAAAAAAGTGCAGCCCAACCCCGCCCCGACTTCCCGTGGTATGATGCAAACAGGATCGAATGCACGGCCACAGAACATTTTCACCCAATTCGAGAGGCACCGGATGTTGCTGCCTTTGGTCGTCCTGCTCGATCAAAAATCAGGAATCCAGCCCCCCAGCCGCCGCCACGGTAGTGAACATCCTGAAAGTCTTCGAAGGCTAGTCCCCACACCGGTTGGTGCTGTTGCACATTCCAGGCGGGGATGGTCCTTCGCTTGGGGCATGATGAGGTGCGCTTCGATGAACACCATCAAGCCCCCAGCATGCCGTTGGGTTTTCATACGCTGCGGCGCATGAAAACTCGGCCACAAGGCCGAACCCAAAGCCCCAAAATCTGACCCGGGAGGTAGGGCCGAGGGTAGGGCCATGCCACCCCTGGCGGCCCACCCTCCCAAACAATTACAGAAAAAGGGAGGTGGGGCCGCGGCCCCCTGCCAGCCCTGGCACGGGATCACTGCTGGCGGGTAGTTCAGGCTCGTGGCCCTCCTCGTTCCGATAGCCCCTCGGACATCCAAATGATTCACGTGCAGCAGCCCATGCGCAGAGAACGGTGTGCCGTCTTGTACAGCAACTGTTGGACAACTGTTGAAATCGTTTTTCACCAAAAAAAAATCACTCTGCGGGCCAAGTCGAAGATTTTTCTGGGGACTTTTGGTGTCCCCAATTTTTCAATTTTCGAAAAATAAGCTCACTTTGCTAAACTGGACCCAACTCCCCACACTCTTTTTTTCCGACTTTTTCACGGGTTTTTCCGGTTTTTTTTGGTTTTTTTGGCGGATGGAGCGAAGACCCCCAATAAATTCATTTTGACTCTAATAATCGCCTAATTAGAACTCTAATAAATCTGGCTGAATCCCGAGACTCTAATAAATACCCAAAACTCTACGTAGACCGTAAGCCGTAGTATACGATAATATACGATAATGGTGCGATAATTTTTTGAGATTTTCGGAAAACCAGAAATCAGCCCAGAACACATTGAAAAAGTGGTAAAAGTGGAGCCGGAAGCTGCCATTTTTGCTTCTTTGAATTATTGGTGACGGGGGGCTTCACTCAGAAGTGTAGAATGTCCCTCACAAATGGGTGGCAGAGACACAACACACATAGTGCCATGACATGCACATCACTATGTCTGTCTGAAGAAGTTTCAGGCACAGTGGGGCGGAGAGGACTCTGGGGATTGGGCAGTGGCCGTTCCACATGCCCTTCCTCGTGACTTACACCCTGTCGCCACCCCACTTCATGGAAAACATGACTACGCAGCAACAGGGTCATACTTGCGGCGGTATGCAACCACCAGTACAGCCTGTTGCGGGTTCGCAAAGCCGACTGGTACGCTGCCTTGCCGTCGGGACCCAGATACTGAGGACACCCCTGTGAGAACACTGAGGGAAGACGTTGGGCTAGCCTATAGTTGAAGCAGGTGTCGGGGTGACCGAGACAGAGCACCCTGCCCGAACATGAACAAGAAAGACTGTTCGACTGATGGGAAGAACCTGATAGGCAGGTGTGGTCTTCGGTGCAATGTTTGGAGAGATCAGGAGATTTCTCTTCAAGGCTGCCACTTATGTTGGACTTGGCCTTCGCTCCCGTGAGCAGTGAAAAAGTGAGGAACACCGTTCTTCCCCTCTGACTGACGACCAGTGATGACATAGCAAAGGACCTTGAATGGGGTTTGAACCCGAGAGAGGCAATACTCAACCAAAGGTATTCTTCAGGACCTGGCACGGAACGGGCGATACGAACGCTCCCACCGTGCGCACGGACCTGTCTGCAACTCTACAAGGAACCACGGGGTGGCGCGCGCACATCACCTCGGAGGCCTCAAGGAGCCTGCCTGACCTGCACGACTCCGCTGCGCTACAAGGCGGAGCTCGGGCGCCATCCTCACCGACAGCAAGGCAAGGGGTGATGATCATCTGGAGACACCTGAGCCCATGCAGGATCGGAGAGACGCGATCCACCTGAGGGAGACCACCATCCACCTCCTTCGGACAGACCACACAGCCGTGTCGATGACCACAGCAGCCCGGACACAGACCAGTGCGCGTACCCTGCCTGCAGCACCGGACCCCACAGGCTCATCTTACCCTTCCTGGGCCTGGGAGAATGGTAGTGATCTCTATTTTGTGGCTGATTGTGGCCCTTGGCGGGGTTTGGTGGCGTTTGGCGGTGGTAAACTGGAGATTTCGGTGATTGGTTTCGGGCAAAATCAGGTGGGTATCGCATACGATAATGGGATTATCGTATGTTATCGCATACGATAATAATTATCGTATCTGGTCGTATACGATAATCCATTATCGCATCATACGATAATGGATTATCGTATGCGATAATGAATTATCGTATGCGACAATTTTCCGAAAATTATCGTATCTGGTATATACCGTATACGTAAATATTATGGAACGGGCCCATTTTTGCCCGGTCCGTTCCATAATATTTACGTTCCAAAATATTTACAGGGCCAGTTGGGGACTCGGCGGTGAGGATGGCTTGCGTCAGGAATCGCGCGAAAAGTGTACGAGTAGGTCCCGTCAGGGACTCTGTATGCCGTCCGATCACCTGGTCCAAGTCCCCGAGTCGCAGAAAGCCCTGTAAATATTATGGAACGAAAAAAATCTGGAACGCCAACCCACCAGCGTTCCAAAATATTTACGTTCCATAATATTTACGTTCCAAAATATTTACGTGTACGGTATGCGATAATAATTATCGTTTGCACTGTATGTCTAGGGTGGCTGGAGTCCACCGTGTCATTCTGTGCGGCATACATTCAACGATGTCTGAACGATGTCAGGTCCGGCTGCTGCCTCTCGGGGAGCCGAGCCTGGTGATAATTGCACTGATTATTCTTCTGACGGCACGGGTGGCATTGCCTGCTGTCCCCTCGTGCCCCTTCACACGTCGTGCAGAGGGGCACTGTGGATCCAGGACAGTGATGAGGCAAACAGTGGACGCATCCCGTTTATAGCATTTTTACTTCACCTTACCCTAGCCTACTTCTTCACCCGAGCCGACGGCCTGCTGATGCCTGCGAGACGCCTGACAGGCAGGCTGACGGATTAGACTGTTCCAGTCTGGGCTGCCTTTCCAGTCTTGCAGCCCAGGTGTTGGAAGGGTTTGTCTGCAGTAGTTCTGTGTGGCTCGATTGCCCCCACTTACCCACCCCCCTGCTGCGATTGCTTGTGTTTTATGGCTGTTGATGTGCGTGTGTGTTGCGGTGCTCACGTGTTCTCACCACCACCCCTGCCAGACAAGGCCACAAAGGCACACACGGCAAAGAGGCAAGATGGCCGACAAGCCGCTTCACTTGCTGATGGGGGAGGAGAATGCGGAGGACCTGCTCCCCGCCGAGCGGCGTGCGGCCATCACTGCGTTCCGTGTGTTTGCGCGTCTGCGGCCCTTCATCCCGGAGGAGCTCGAGAGCATCAAGGGCGAGGACCTGAAGTCCACGATTGAGATCAAGGGGAACTCGATCTTCCCCCTGAACCCGAACAACAACTGGAAGCCGTCGCACCAGTTCACCTTCGACAGGTCGCTGTGGTCGATCCCGCAGAGCCAGAAGCTGAAGCGCACCCCGCACTTCCTGGACAACGTGCACGATGAGTGCATCGAGCAGGAGGACATGTACCACATCGCCACACGCGATGAGAACGGCGTCTCGATGGTCGACAACGCATTCATGGGCATCAACAGCTGTGTGCTGACATACGGTCAGACCTCGTCCGGGAAGACCTACACAATGATGGGGAAGTACGGTGAGGGTGCTGACCCGAAGCAGCGTGGTATCATCCCGCGTGTCTGTGACGAGCTGTTCCAGAAGGTGAAGGAGCGGCGTGAGTTCGAGGAGGCGAAGGAAGACCCCTCCAAGCGGTGGGAGCTGAATGTGTCTGTCACCTTCGTCGAGATCTACCTTGAGAAGGTGCGGGACCTGCTCGACCCCAAGCTGCGCAGGGTATGTCGATGATCTGATTTTGATTGGCAAATGTCCCAGTGTTGGTCCCCATTGGTGTTGTGAAAGTGTTGTCAGGGGCGCAATCAGAATGCATCCAGAGCAAGCCATGCTTCCCTAGAGGTAGTGAAGTGGTTGTCATTCATTCAGATGTGTGTGGCCCGTCTTGTTCTCTTCCTTTCACCCCACACACCCTCACAGCAAGCAGTCCGTGGCATGGCCCAGGAGAAGGGATCGCACGGGCGTGAGGCATCGGACATGAAGGAAGCCCTTGCGGCGATGAAGGAGGCACGTGTGCGTCGTGACCCCGCCACCAACTTCCCCTTCGTTGAGGGCATTGAGCACGTGAAGGTGAACTCGTGGCAGGACTGCGAGCGTGTGCTGGAGCGTGGGTCTGCGCACCGTACCACCGCTGTCACCAACGTGCACGACAACTCCTCCCGTTCGCACGCCATCTTCACGATCGCTCTGGTGCAGAAGCGCCTGAAGAGCGAGGACCGCACTGGCAAGCACTACGAGGAGAGGTTCGGGCGTCTCAACCTTGTCGACCTTGCCGGGTCTGAGCGTGGTGGTGGTACGGCCTACGTGAACGAGTCTGCTGCCATCAACAAGTCTCTGATGGCACTGCGTCGTGTGATCGACTCTCTGGTGGATCGCCAGGCCAAGATCTGTGAGCGCCAGGTCGCTGAGCTGGAGGGCAGGCCGGTGCCTACAGGTGGGCTTCCCCACGTGCCGTACATGGACTCCGTGCTGACACAGCTGCTGCAGGACTCCATTGGTATGCAGTGATCTCGAGATTGCGAGCCCGCTGGGTGCCCCAGCACGCCCCTTATCAGACCACTTTCGGTAAACTTGTTTAAGCACCTTCGGTGCGACTAGGGAGTCAAGGGAGGACTAGAGAAGAGTGGTTTGCTCCCTGCCTTCGCCCCTCCGTACGTCAGCATTTGCACTGAACGGTGCCTAATGCAACGGAAAAGCGGTGGCTGAGTTACCCCCATCTCCCACGAGACGCGTTTTTTGATGTTGATGTTTTGTGTCTTATGTCCGACCGAAGACTCCCCATTGCACCCGACACACCACACCACACCACATCACACCACACCACAGGTGGTAACGCCAAGACCGTCATGATCTCCAACGTGACCCCCTACTGGATCTACTACGAGGAGACGCTCCGCACTCTGGAGGTGTGTTCCCCGCGTCTTCGTTTCTTGCCATTTTCTTTTTTGCGTTGGAAACCACTACCACCAGTGATTTTCCTCTTCGCTGCAAGTCACAAAAATGCCGGCAAAAGAAAAAAATCCACCCGGGAAATTTTTTCTCGGGCGCGCTTCGCGCGCCCGAGACTACGCGGACATGGCCAGTCGCATAAGCCCAAGGACTTGCGAGACAGAGACGCGCTACAGGGGGAGTCTGGGGGGCGGAGCCCCCCAGCCGCCGGAGGCCACGGTAGTGAATATCTGTTCTCGCCACCCTCTCTGCATGTCTTGTCCTGTCAATCTGTGACTGCTTGGTGGGGTTAACAGAGGCCCTCCCATTTTTTTCCTGGGCCTGGTTTTTTGAGAGTTGTGCAACAACGCAGGAAACTGTGCCAGTGCAGATCCTTGCAGAACTTCCCACACACTTCATGACAGGCGTGTGGGGTGTTCTCGCGATCGACGAATACCCTTCGGCTCTTCTATTGTTTCCCTTTCAGATTTGCACTAAAACACAGTTTTTTCCCTCCAGGACCTCTCCCCAGACCCCCTGAAAAATCCCCAACCAAAACCCCCGCGGCGA
This sequence comes from Rhynchopus euleeides, assembly GCA_963210315.1. Classification (NCBI taxonomy): domain Eukaryota; phylum Euglenozoa; class Diplonemea; order Diplonemida; family Diplonemidae; genus Rhynchopus; species Rhynchopus euleeides. The sequence continues at coordinate 2,263,418 of OY723243.1, forward strand.
AAAAACTTTTTTCGCCGGACGATTTTCCAGATTATTTGTTTGCGAAGATATTTTTTTCACCACGGGGGAAAATCACTGACTACCACCCGCACATCTTCCATGTGCATGCCTCGCGTCAACCTCACACCCCCACACAGTGGTCGCACAAGGCGAAGGACATTATCAACATCGTCGGTGTCTCCGAGGCTGGGGTATGCAACGATGCAAGTATTGCGCGCCACTGCACTGCGCTACCACCCTCGCCCACAGATGGTCTCTGGCCACCTTGCCGGGCAGCTCGGCAACCTCAAGGGCGACCTGGGTAGGGCAAAGGGGACGGTCGACAGCCTGAAGCGTATGCCTGCCACCTGTTCTGCATCTCTCAACTGCTTTGATGGCTTGCTGGTGCTGCTCTCCCTGATTCACCAGCCGGCGGAAGCTCAAAACCTTGAGTCCACGGTACATCTCTCTCTTTGGCAATGTGCCACATCTGTCTCCCAACCGTGCTCGCGAAGCAACACACACCACCTCCACCTTCAGAGGAGCTCGAGATCCGCCAGAAGAAGATCGAGAGCCTGACGGAGAAGAACAAGAAGGCCCAGGCGCGTATCGATGCCCTGAAGTCAACGTATGCCCCTGCGTTCCTCCCCGCCATGACGCACCGCATCTCTACCAACACAGATACGCGGACCGGCTGAAAGCGTGGGCTGCACGCGTCATCCAGCTCGCCCTCTACCTCAACGCCTTCCGCCGGCTGCGCACACGGAGGAGGAGGGCGGTGTTCGAGGCGGAGAGCGCTGCGTCTGGCGCCACGAAGGAGCTGCGTGCCATGGAGGAGCAGCACGAGGCCTGCGTGGACTCTCTGCTGCGCCACAACATCATGATGCTGCGGATCCAGAAGAAGGCTGCGGAGATCAACTCGACGAGTGACGAGACCATCGCAGGGGCAAGCGGCGGCAAGCAGCGTGAGCCGGAGGACCTGCGCAAGGAGCTGGTGCAGAAGAAGGCCGGCATCAAGAGTAAGGGCGACCAGCTCTCGAAGCTGCAGGAGGAGCAGGAAGCCGCCGACAAGCTTCTCGAGAAGTACCAGGAGGACCGCGAGCGCAACGAGACACGCCGCGAGAACGAGCGTCTGGAAGCCGAGGAGGAGGCTGCCAACAAGAAGGCGGCACTCGTGTCGGAGGTCCTCGCTGAGGGCGGCTCTGTGACTGACTCTGCCCTGCTGACTGCCAACGTGAACATGGACGGCGTGGACGTGCCTCTCTTCCAGAAGGGGTCTGACGGGAAGTGGCAGCAGTCGAAGGAGCTGGAGGACCTCCTCAAGCAGATCGAGGAGAAGAAGGCGGAGGCTGACGGGCGCAAGGCCGAGACGGAGAAGGAGAAGAAGGAGAACGAGGACAAGAAGGAGAAGCTGAAGAACGAGGTGGCGGCGGAGAACTCCGCTGCGGCAAAGCTGGACTCGCAGATCGCAGGCATCAACAAGCAGATCGCAGAGGCGAAAGCGAAGTGCTGCTGACCACGCCTGCCACAACACCCTCCCTACGCGGCATGCAGGGCACAAAGCGCCTCTCCTCAACGAGGCGTTTCGGCCCCCGTGCCGTCGCGCTCCTCCCCCCCCTGCCGCGGTGCTGTGCGACCCTTCTTCTATACCACGCGCACCCGCTGAGAGCAGGGGTTGGGGGTGCGATGCACGCTGTCTTTGTCGTTGCCCTCGGGCCGACAAGCTGGCCTTCCTCTTCGTGCAGCCCATATTATTTTGTTTGCCAACTCTCTCCCCTGACCTGCCCTAAATATTACCCTCCGTCCCGTGGTTTCTCTTTTTTTTTCCATTTTCTTCCGTTCGTTCTTATTACTTTTTTTTTGCCACCGATTTTTTTTACCCAAGGAATTTTCTTTTTCGAGGACACACTTCTTTGTGCGTGTTAGCATCCCGACCCCACACGCCCCCCCCACACCCCCCTCCTCGCCTCCCCCGCCACCTTGTTTGGGTTCCGGAGGCACGGTTTGGATTTTTTCCGGACACGCCGGCAGCATTGCTTGGGATTGGGCCCCTCTCCCCTCTCCCCCCCTCTCCACGAACAAAATCCTTCGCTACACCTGACTCTCTCCACTTCCCAGATCGGAGGGAGGGAGGGGCGGCGGGCGGGGCGGGTGGGAACAAGACAGAAAAACAGCTTGGATACAGGTCGGATACAAAATGACGTTTTTCCTGCTGCCCTGTGCTGTTTTTTTTGTTCACCCTGTGATGGCTCCCCGCGAGGCATTGATCCGTACAGGAGGGGGGGGGGGGGGAGGGGGACGGGGTGGCGACAAAAAAACACGGGTCTTCTTCTCGAACGATTTTTTGGGGAATCTGCAATGGAGTGTACCCCCACCCACCCACCCACCCACCCACCCACCCCTTTGACCCTCAAGACCTCACACACGCGCGCGGGATTATTTTGTTGCAGTGGATAACGCACCGAACAGGCCACGCTCTTGCTGTGTGTCTACCCATCTACACAAAATCTCCCCTCTTCGTCTGGCTTGTATTGTGGCTTTTGATGTTACATTTTTTTTTTGTTGCTGGGTTTGGCGCACAAACAACGCCCCGTCTATTTTTTTCGTCTCTTTCTCTGCGTCTTGTTGCCTTGGTTCTCCCCCCGCTTTTTTTGTCTGGCCCCATGCATGCAACGGGTTCGCGTTTCCCCCCCCCCCCCTTCCCCCCGCCACTTTTTGAAACCGAGCCGCCCCACCCCCTCTCCCAATTCAGCGAGGGAGAACCGGGGTCGTTGCTGAGGTGGGCTGGAGGAGGATGGGAGGGGCCGGGGCGGGGAAGCGGGAAAAGTTATAAAGAACGATTTAACACCCCCCCCCCCCCCCCGCTTACTGAGATTCGGAGGGGGGGGGGAGGGGGGGGGAACCCCCAGAGGGGAGGGCAGAGGGCCTGTCCCCTGTGTGCCTACAGTTTTGGAAAAGACACAGGGGCACACACAACATGCCGTGCTGAAGGTGGAGAAGAAAGGGGGGGGGAAGGGGGAGGAGGTGGTGGGGGGTGGGCGGGCCATGTCGTCCTCTATCTGTTCAATCCGGATCGGTGCTGCATGGTGTGCCGTGTTCCGTGCGCACAAACCCCCTCCCCCCCCCCGCCGCCCCACCTTTTTCCACGGGAAGAGTGAAACACAGTTTTTTTTATCGACACAATGACGTATACACACATTCCCTGCTCCTCCCCCCCCCTCCCCTCATTGAGATTTCCCCCAATCTCTCCCCTCCCCTCCCTCCCCCCACCCTCCCCCACACAAGGAATTGGGGCAACGTGGGTCCGCTTCCCCCCCCCCCCCGGTGACACCGCTAGTTTTTTTTCTTCACAAAAAGCACACCTCCCCCCCGATACCCATTTCCTGCCCTCCCTTCTTCAGCCTCGCCTGCTGCTGCCTCTTGGAGATGTCCAGCCCCTTACATCCGCCCCCCCCCCCCTCTTCGTCCCCCCTCCCCCCTACCCCCTACCCCCCCCCCCCCCCCCAAACACACGCTCTTCTCTCAGAGAAGATGTGTGTGGGGGGCAGAGAGGGGAAGGAGAGGATGGAGAACGAGACGTGTGTATGGGAGGGGGGGAGGGGTGGTGGTTGGGTTGGGCAGGCGGGGGGGGGGGGGGGCGTCAAGGGAGGCTCAAGCGCAGCGGCGGAAAGGATTTTCTTTTTATTTTGCCCCCCCCCCCCCCCCACCCCCCTCCCCCACTCCGTGTGGGTGTTCCCTGCTCACTGGGATTGCTAATCCCCCCGGAGACGCCGGTCACACGGGGTTTGGGGGGGTGGAGGAGGTCTGCGAGGGTGGCGAGAAGTTGGAGCGGATTTGTACTTTGTGTGTGTCTGTCTGTGGCAGGCTGGTCCGAGTCTGCCCCAGGCCAGCAGGGAAAGAAGGTGGCGGACAGGGTGGGGGGTGTGGGTGAGTGGGTGGGGGGGGGGGGGGCAGGGAAATTGGGGTATTGTAGTGTGTGTAGGAATGCCCAAAAAGGCGCCGGAAAAGAGTCGGTGTTGCCCCCCTTCCCCCAGCCCCTTCTTGCTGCGGCTGTGCCTTTCGGGGTGTCGCAAGGTTGTTCGTGCGGGGGGAGGAAAATCTGATGCAGAAGAACGGCATGTGTCAGGGTTGTGGCTGTGATCACGTGTTCCCACCACCACCCCTGCCAGACAAGGCCACAAAGGCACACACGGCAAAGAGGCAAGATGGCCGAGAAGCCGATTCACTTGCTGATGGGGGAGGAGGATGCAGAGGACCTGCTCCCCGTTGAGCGGCGTGCGGCCATCACTGCGTTCCGTGTGTTTGCGCGTCTGCGGCCCTTCATCCCGGAGGAGCTCGAGAGCATTAAGGGTGCGGACCTGAAAACCACGATTGAGATGAAGGGGAACTCTACGTTCCCCCTGAACCCGAACAACAACTGGAAGCCGTCGCATGAGTTTGTGTTCGACAGGTCGCTGTGGTCGATCCCGCAGAGCCAGAAGCTGAAGCGCACCCCGCACTTCCTGGACAACGTGCACGATGAGTGCATCGAGCAGGAGGACATGTACCACATCGCCACACGTGATGAGAACGGCGTCTCGATGGTCGACAACGCATTCATGGGCATCAACAGCTGTGTGCTGACCTACGGTCAGACCTCGTCCGGGAAGACCTACACAATGATGGGGAAGTATGGCGACGGTGCTGACCCGAAGCAGCGTGGTATCATCCCGCGTGTCTGTGACGAGCTGTTCCAGAAGGTGAAGGAGCGGCGTGAGTTCGAGGAGGCGAAGGAAGACCCCTCCAAGCGGTGGGAGCTGAACGTGTCTGTCACCTTCGTCGAGATCTACCTTGAGAAGGTGCGGGACCTGCTCGACCCCAAGCTGCGCAGGGTATGTCGATGATCTGATTTTCGTTGGCAAATGTCCCAGTTGGTCCCCATTGCTGTTGTGAAAGTTTTGATCCCGAAAGCCCGGAATGAAGTGGTTGCCATCCATCCAGATACGTGTGGAACATACCACCTGCCCGTCTTGTTCTCGTCTTCGCACCACCACACCCTACAGCAAGCAGTCCGTGGCATGGTGGGTGAGAAGGGGGTGCACGGGCGCGAGGCAGCGGACATGAAGGAAGCCCTTGCGGCGATGAAGGAGGCACGTGTGCGTCGCGACCCGACGACTGGGTTCCCCTTCGTTGAGGGCATTGAGCACATCCCTGTCAACTCGTGGCAGGACTGCGAGCGTGTGCTGGAGCGTGGGTCTGCACACCGTACCACTGCTATTACGAACGTGCACGACAACTCCTCCCGTTCGCACGCCATCTTCACCCTCTCTCTGGTGCAGCAGCGTGTTCAGAACGAGGACCGCACTGGCAAGCACTACGAGCGGAAGTGTGGGCGTCTCAACCTTGTCGACCTTGCCGGGTCTGAGCGTGGTGGTGGTACGGCCTACGTGAACGAGTCTGCCGCCATCAACAAGTCTCTGATGGCACTCCGTCGTGTGATCGACTGTCTGGTGGAGCGTCAGGAGAAGATCTTCGAGCGCCAGGTCGCTGAGCTGGAGGGCAGGCCGGTGCCTACAGGTGGGCTTCCCCACGTGCCGTACATGGACTCCGTGCTGACACAGCTGCTGCAGGACTCCATTGGTATGGGCTACATCTGCACGCTCAACAGCATCGATGACCACGCCCTGTGCTATCATACGCACCACGCCACCACGCCACACCACAGGTGGTAACGCCAAGACCGTCATGATCTCCAACATGACCCCCTACTGGGTGTACTACGAGGAGACGCTCCGCACTCTGGAGGTATGGCGTTCCATCCTTCCCTTGGTCCCACCACACCCGCCTTCACCCCACACAGTGGTCGCAGAAGGCCAAGAAGCTTGTGACAGTCGTCGCGACAGACACAGAGTCTGGGGTATGCTTGTTTGCCGCCGCACCGCCCACACCACCTTCCACACACAGCTTGTCGCCAAGGGCCTTGCCGGCCAGATCGGCAAGATTGGCAAGGACCTCCTCTCGAAGAGGACGACAGTCGACAGTCTGAAGCGTATGCACGCCTAATGTAGGACGCGTTTTGTATTCCCGTCCCAGCGGGTGTTCTCAGTCCGATGCGTGACTGTTGTTGCATGCCTCTGTGTGCCTTCAGTGCCTCTGCTTTCGGTCCGGCCACCACACCACCATTTTTACAGAGGAACTTGAGTTGCGTCAAAAGAAAATCGACCAGCTGACAGAGAAGAACAAGAAGACCCAGGCACGCATCGACTCCCTCACAGACACGTATGTGCGATGCATGTGTCAGGGCCGCCTACCTCACCACACACTGTTACAGGTACAACCAGCGCAAGGAGGAGCATGCCGCACGCGTCATCCAGCTCGCCCTGTACCTCAACGCCTTCCGCCGCATGCGTGCGCGGCGGAGGAGGCAGGTTTCTGAGGCTGAGGGCGCGACGTCTGCCGCACGGAAGGAGCTGCGTGCGCTGGAGGAGAAGCACGAGGCGCTGACCGACACCCTGATGCGGCACAACATCACGATGGGGCGCATCAAGAGGAAGGCGGAGGAGATCAACGAGACGAGCGGCGACGCCGCCGCGACTGCAAGCGGTAAGCGCGAGCCCGATGACCTTCGCAAGGAGCTGGCACAGAAGCAGACCGACATCGAGGGCAAGTCTGATCAGCTCGGCAAGCTGCAGGATCAGCAGACAGAAGCCGAGAAGCTTCTCGAGAAGTACCAGGAGGACCGCGAGCGCAACGAGACACGCCGTGAGAGCGATCGCCTGGAGGCCGAGGACAGTGCTGCCAGCCTGAAGGCACAGATCCTTGAGGAGGTGCTCTCGCAGGGCGTTGACCAGGCCGACTATGCCTTGCTGACAGGCAATGTGAAGGTGGATGGGGAGAGCGCTCCCCTGTTTGAGCGCGGTGCGGATGGGAAGTGGCAGCAGTCGAAGGAGCTGGAGAATATTCTCAAGCAGATCGAGGAGAAGAAGGCGGAGTCAGACGAGCGTCTGTCTGCGGCTGAGAAGGAGAAGAAGGAGCACGAGGATAAGAAGGAGAAGCTGAAGAACGACATTGCCGCTGAGCACTCCAACGCGGGCAAGATGGACTCGCAGATCGCCAACCTCAACAAGCAGATCAAAGAGGCGAACGACAAGTGCTGCTGACCACGCCTGCCACAACACCCTCCCTACGCGGCATGCAGGGCACAAAGCGCCTCTCCTCAACGAGGCGTTTCGGCCCCCGTGCCGTCGCGCTCCTCCCCCCCCTGCCGCGGTGCTGTGCGACCCTTCTTCTATACCACGCGCACCCGCTGAGAGCAGGGGTTGGGGGTGCGATGCACGCTGTCTTTGTCGTTGCCCTCGGGCCGACCGAGGGGGGGTTTCCTCTTCGTGCAGCTGTCTTTGTCAAAGCCCCTGTCTAGCCCCGGTTTACTCTTTTTTGGGGGACTTTCTTTCCGTTCGTTTGTCTTCCAAATTCTGTTATTCGTCCGTCAGTGGTTGTCGATTGTTTTTGTGGCTGTATCCGCGGCTATCCATTCAGGTCATTTCAGGATGCATTTGCAATGCTCCTGAATCCCCGAATGTTTTGAATTTCCCAGCCCAAGGGGGTTCTGGTTGATGCCACATGGTGTGTGGGGGGTGGGTGCGCTGTGGTGCGTGGGTGTCTTTGATGTGTTTGACATATCTGCAATACGCTGCGTGAAGTGAACACTTCCCGCACCTGAGTGCAAACTCTTGATGCAGCCGTGTGGAAATTTATTTTTTGGTTTGGTCGGGGCGGGGTCAAAATATTGCGCTGTTATACCCAACCGCTCGGAAGCATGTGTGGATCAGGTTTCTGGTATGCTACACAGTGCAGTGTGATCTCTGCTATATGTCTTTCTCTCTCTCAAGGCTTGAGCGTGCCGCTGGCGTGCTGCTCCCCTGAAGCTCCAGCCAACGCAGGCCACGACACGCCGCCCATGTCCCCCCTCTCTCTCTAATGCTTGACAGCGCCGTTGGCGTGTTGCCCCCCTGAAGCCCAGCAGTTGCAGGCCCTCTGAGCATGGATCGGCTGCCTTCTCGTGACAGACATGCCCCCCCCTTCCCCTAGACCTATATTCTGACAGTTTCTGACAAGAAGTGCCCGGGGTGGGGGCCCTGGCCCAGCGCTTTCAACACACAACCCTCGATCTGCGTCATGGAGGACCCTGCAGTCAAGTCACGCTGGGTGCACTGGCTTCCGCGCCATGTGTTCTCGTGGCTGAGGAATGTCAATGTCACCCACACAAATTCTGGCTTCTTCTCCCGCATAACACTGACTTTGCACGGGCAGGTGTGATGGTTCCACCCTTCTTTTTCGCAGTCCATTTCTTTTGCTTTATATTATCTTGCCGTGGGAAATATGGCAAATGCATCCAGGTGTGATCTCAGCAACCCAGGGCTTCCCCTAAGACGATTTTCCCGAAGAAATCGTCTTTTTTTTTTCCCCATTTTCCCCAGGGCATTTTATAGGGGCGAAATCTACGCTCATTTGGGCTTAAATGTGAGGCGTCCCCCGATTTTTTGACGGACCCCCCGGCAAGCGAGACTTGTGATGAATGGGTCACCTCCCGGTTCCTCTCTCAGGGATCAGTGATCGGGTCCAGCCTCGGGTGCCGGAGGTTAGTCCAAAAAATAGATTTCGGGGCCGATTTCCGCAGACCCGGGCGCGCAAGGACTTGGATACAATACAGGCACATGCCACAGGGGGGTCTGGGGGGCGGAGCCCCCCAGCCGCCGGAGGCCACGGTAGTGAACATCTGCTTCTTCCGGGCGTTCCGGGCTGTTCCTTGCGTGTACAGATTCTGCATGAGCTGCTGCGTCCTCCTGAGGCTACTGAGTGTGGACTGCAGTCTATTCCCTGATGTAACCTCAAAGGGTTTGGGTACAGGTATACAGCACAGGGGGGTCTGGGGGGCGAAGCCCCCCAGCCGCCGGAGGCCACGGTAGTGAGCATCTGTTCCTCTGGCATACAATCCTGCCTCCCGAGGGTGGTCTGTATTCCATTCCCTGATGTCACCCCAAAGGGTTTGGGGTGACTAAAGACAGGCATACGGCACAGGGGGGTCTGGGGGGCGGAGCCCCCCAGCCGCCGGAGGCCACGGTAGTGAACGTCCGCCCCTTCGCGGCCTGCGTTTTCTCGGGGTTTGACAAAGAAACTGGACAGAAAAACGGTCGGGTAAGTTGCTCGCAGTCTGTGGGCATGAGTCCACTCTCAGCTGCGGAGCTGCCCAGCCGCCACCAGTTTTTCCCCCCCCGGATTTTTCCCGGAAATCTTTTTTTTTTCCTTAAATGTGAGGGATCGCCTCAGTTTAGACCCCCTATAATATGCTCTGATTTTCCCACTTTTTGGGATTGACGATTAAAATTTTTTTTGAGAGCCTTTTTTTCTGTGGAAAAAATCGTCTTGACTTTTTGGAGGGATGAAGATTGTGGGAAGCCCTGTCAGCAACCCCATCATCCGGCTTTTTTTTTTCACTTCCACGATCGAGGCTGTTGACAGTTTTTTTTCTTCCTCGGCGACTTTATTTTTTTGTGCTTCTGGGCCAGGCCAGGCAGCATTGTGCCCTCTCTACATATTTTAGTCGTTCCACATGTTATTACGCTCTCGCTGCCTGTACGTTGCTTGTATATGTCATCCTTTTCCCCCCCTTTCGAACCGGGGTGGGTGTGGGGGGGTGGGAGACGGGGCGTGTGCTGGTTCTTCTAATCCCTACAACCTGCCCCCCACAGCATGGAGGGAACAGTATTCACCCGGATCAACATACGCCCTCTTCTGTCAGCCGGTGAGTGGTGTCAAAGCCTCCAAAGGTTGCGAGTTGTGTGCTCATTGTGAGCCAGCTGTTCGTGATTTCCCTACCCTGCGGGATGGTGGATATATAGAGAGACAAGGGAGTGGCAAAAGCATCCTCTTTGTTCCGGCGGGGTCCTGCAGGGTCATTTGGGGGCGGGAAAGGAAATTTTCTGGCTGAACCGATCGCACAGAACGGCCAACGGAAGCACCCTACATCCCCCCCCTGCCGCACACACCGGACCCTTCTCCCCTCACCCACCCACCCCTCCCCGTCGGAAGAACATAGAAGAAAATTGGGCAAAAAATCTGTAGTTATGACGGTTGACAGACAAGCTCGGAGAGGGGGGGGGGGGGCGGGGGGGCGGCCAACCTTTGCGTAGAACCCGCCCTCCCTCCCCCTCACCCCCCCCCCCCCCTCCCTCTCCCTCTCCTACCCCCTCGGCTCTGCCCCTCGGGATTGCGCACAGTGCAACGTGGTCTGCCGTCTGCGGTGCCACAGACACCCCACCCCTCCTCCCTACCCTCCACCGACACATCCCCCAGGCAGGTGCATTGCGATGCATCGCCTTGACACCATCGAGACGCACGTCGGTCCCCGCCGCCCGCATCGCATCATCATCTTCAGGCATGCGGAGCGTGAGGACCACGTCCGCCCAGAGTGGGCACGGCACGCTGCACGGCCACACGACCCTCCTATCAACAAGGCAGGCAGGGCTCAGAGCAAGGAGCTCGGTGTGGCGCTCAGGGATATCGTCGACGTGGGGAGCGAAGATGTTGCGATCTACTCCAGCCCCTTTGTGCGGTGTGTGATGACACTGTCCCTGGCTGTGGAGGAGTTGTACAACGGGAGGGATGTGGCGCCGCCTGCACTGCGGCTCGAAGGGTTCTTCTCGGAGCGGGGGAAGAACGTGCTGAACAGGATGACAGCGCGGCATGCCACAATCAGTGTTCTCGGGAACACCCCGCGGCCTGTGTGTACACCTGTGACTCTGCGCCCCAGTGACTTTCTGTGCATCTACCACAACATTGACGAGACGTACAAGACAGTCGCGGACATACAGTACGACGAGGAAGGGCGGCAGGTGCCGTTCGAAATGCAGGAGCGGATCGACCGGTGGCTGGACAGCTTTGTCTACCACCCCCGGAACCACGCCAAGACGCTGCTGTGCGCGTCGCATGGAGGCATCACTAATAATATTGTCCAGGCCTTGACAGGCGTGCGGCACCCATTCAAGACAGCCTACGCGCAGGCGTTTGTCCTGGAGTTCTGCGAGGATAAGAAGAGTTGGGTTCAGGTTCACACGTGGATCCCGAGCGATGCTGAGTCTGTTCCCTATTAGGGAGGTGGTGTGAATCCTCGTGTCAGCCACCAAGAGTTGATAAAAATACCCGGTTTTTTCCAGAGCAAAATTCGGAGCGCCAAAAGGCCCGGCCAGTCCTCGCCTCGGCCTGCTTTTGGTTGTCTCTGTGTCCCTCGGAACCGGATCCCTGAAGGATGCAGCAGCGGACATGCCACGGGTGCTCACCCCCTCCTACCCCCGGCACATCGTTGTCCTGAGAGTTCGGCTGATCCCAATTGGGGAACCTCTCCGTGTCTTGTTGTTCTTTTTATGCTGGGTCGTGTGACCCACTCTCACCACTCTACCAGACCGGGCCTTCCTTTTCCCCCCGAGATCGAGATACCGGTTTGTGCTGTCACATTTTTTTTACTGCCGACCAACTTTTCCAGGAGAGGTATCTTATTTTCGATCCGCAATACCAACTCTGCCAGAAGTGTCTCGCTGGCCTTCTGCCTTACATTGTATTGTGCATGCCACTGCCCTTGCCGTCTCACACCCCCAAGCCAAGGTGCGAGACGGCATCAAAAAAGCAACCGTGCAACACCCCACCCCCCCCTGCGACATGCCGTCTCTCTTTGGCTGGAACCCAACGCATCAGAGTTCCTTCGGTGCACCCTCTCCTCCATGCCTAATGTGGCTGCCTTGGGTCCCTTGCGCTGCCTCGCTCTGCACCACAATGATCCACGCATTTGCAGCAACAGGGGCAGTGCCCTGTGCCCGCCAGTGGGTTGTGCGCCTATGGCCCGCCCTTTGCTGCGCATGACTCTCGCTTCTATCCTATCTGCTTCCTTGGGTTCCTTGGGCGCTCTCTCAGTCGGAACCCTGTGTCGCACCCCTGCTGTATTCGCTGTGCCCCCTCACCCCTGATGAGTGCCGTGTCTTGCTTTCTGCAGTGAAGCGCTGCACGCCACGGAGGTGGCGATCGGTGCAGAGAGACAGGTGTTCCATTATGAGAATGCAGCTGTTGTGGAGGGGACCCGTGATGTTGTATCGTGCGGCGGGATGGTGTTGTCAGGCCTGGTCTGTGTGTGGGTTGTGGCTGGGTCTTTAGGTGGGGGCGCTGTATTGTTGCGATGCGCATTGGCCGTATGTTGTAAGGCACCAATCACCCTTCCCCCCCTCACAGAGTCTGCCTGCAGCAAGGAGGCAAGATGGCCGACAAACCGATCCACCTGTTCATGGGGGAGGAGGGTGCGGAGGACAACCTCCCCATTGACACTCGTGCGTCGCTTAGCGCGTTCCGTGTGCTGGCGCGTCTGCGGCCCTTCATCCAAGAGGAGCTCGATGTCATCAAGGGTGCGGACTTGAAGTCCACGATTGAGATGAAGGGGAACTCTACGTTCCCCCTGAACCCGAACCAGAACTTCCGCCCGACGCATGAGTTTGTGTTCGACAGGTCGCTGTGGTCGATCCCGCAGAGCCAGAAGCTGAAGCGCACCCCGCACTACCCCGACAACGAGCATGAGGAATGTATCGATCAGGAGGAGATGTACCAAATTGCCAGCCGTGATGAGAAGGGATTTTCCATGATCGACAATGCATTCATGGGCATCAACAACTGTGTGCTGACCTACGGTCAGACCTCGTCCGGGAAGACCTACACAATGATGGGGAAGTACGGTGAGGGTGCTGACCCGAAGGACCGTGGTATCATCCCGCGTGTCTGTGACGAGCTGTTCCAGAAGGTGAAGGAGCGGCGTGAGTTCGAGGAGGCGAAGGAGGACCCTGCCCTGCGGTGGGACATCAGTGTCACCGTGACCTTCGTCGAGATCTATCTTGAGAAGGTGCGGGACCTGCTCGACCCCCAGCTGCGTAAGGTATGTCGATGATCCGACTTTCATTTGCAAATGTCTCAGTGTTGGTGTCCATGTTGTTGTGACGGTCGTCAATGTGCCGTGATCTTTGCCACATGCCCACACACAACAGCAAGCGGTGCGCAGCATGGTGGGCGAGAAGAACGTCAACACCGGGCGTGAGGCAGCGGACATGAAGGAAGCCCTTGCGGCGATGAAGGAGGCACGTGTGCGTCGTGACCCTGCGACTGGGTTCCCCTTCGTTGAGGGCGTTGAGCACGTTCCCGTCAACTCGTGGCAGGACTGCGAGCGTGTGCTCCAGCGTGGGTCTGCACACCGTACCACCGCTGCAACCAGCGTGCACGACAACTCCTCCCGTTCGCACGCCATCTTCACGATTTCCCTGGTGCAGGAGCGCGTGATCCGTGAGGACCGCGTCACCGGCAAGGAGTACGCGCGGAGGTCCGGGCGTATCAACCTTGTCGACCTTGCCGGGTCTGAGCGTGGTGGTGGTACGGCCTACGTGAACGAGTCTGCTGCCATCAACAAGTCTCTGATGGCACTGCGTCGTGTGATCGACGCACTGGTGGAGCGCCAGGAGAAGATCTTCCAGACACAGCTGGCAGAGATCGAGAACCGCGCCCCCCCGGCAGGTGGGCTGCCCCACGTGCCGTACATGGACTCCGTGCTGACGCAGCTGCTGCAGGACTCCATCGGTATGCCAGCAACCCGCCCATCGGCAGCCTGATGGCACAACCTGCGATGCACACGACACGAGCTTGAGGCAAACACCCTGTGGCACCCTCCCTCAAGCCAGCCTCCATGTGTGACACCGATGGATCCCACACAGCCGCATGCCCCTTGCCACATCCACCTTCCATGCCACCACGCCACCACACCACACCACAGGCGGAAACGCCAAGACCGTCATGATCTCCAACCTGACCCCCTACTCTATCTACTACGAGGAGACGCTCCGCACCCTGGAGGTATGGCTTAGCGATGCCCTCATCCCCCAGCTGTTGCATTGGACAACCTTCTGGGCTGTGCTCAAACAGCTGATGAGCACAGGCACACAAACCAGCCCGTCGATTCCATCATCGGCCGCCACCAGAAACACCCCCGTGCCTCTCTCTGGCATAGCTATCTGCCACGTCACTGTCATCCACCTACCCTCCCACACAGTGGTCGCAGAAGGCCAAGAAGCTTGTGACGGTCGTCGCGCCGGTCACCGACAAGGGGGTATGCCCACTCATGTACCCGCAAGCCACACCAACACCCTGCCATACAGATGGTCGACAAGCAGCTTGCCGGCCAGATGGGGCAGATGGGGCAGGACCTGCTGCAGAAGAAGGCCACCGTTGAGGGCCTCAAAGGTATGGCGTCCCCGCATGCAGGCCTGCACAACCCACCCCGTGGCAGATGAGCTTGCGCTGCGCCAGAAGAGGATCGACGAGCTCACGGAGAAGAACGCCGAGGTGCAGGCACGCATTGACGAACTGAGGGCCACGTATGCCGGCAGGATGCTTGTGATACCCCATTTCTCGTGTGTCGATGCATTTGTGGTCAACAGTGCAACGTGGTCCGCCTGATCTGACCGGGACGAATCGGGCAGGATGCCCAACAAATCACGACACCACTGAAAAGCAACGCGATAAGTCAAATGGCAGCACACCGGAGCGTACCCCCCACACCACCACCAACAGGTACAACGACCGTCTTGAGGCGTGGGCTGCGCGTGTGATCCAGCTGACCCTGTACCTCAATGCCTTCCGCCGCCTGCGTGCGCGGCGGAGGAAGGAGGTTGCCGAGGCTGAGGGCGCTGCGTCTGCCGCACGCAAGGAGCAGCGCGAGGCGGAGGAGAAGCACGAGGCGCTGGTGGAGAGCCTGCTGCGGTTCAACATCATGATGGCGCGCATCAAGAGGAAGGCGGAGGAGATCAACCAGTCGAGCGACGAGACCATCGCGTCGGCGAGCGGGTCGAAGCAGCGCCAGCCGGAGGACCTGCGCAAGGAGCTGGTGCAGAAGAAGGCCGACATCAAGAACAAGGCGCAGCAGCTGCTTGTCCTGCAGGCAGAGGAGGTCGCCTCCGCAAAGCTCCTGGAGCAGTACGAGCAGGACCGCGAGCGCGAGGAGATCAGGCGTGACGAAGAGCGGATGGAGGCTGAGGAGCACGCCCTCCTCACCAGGGCTGAGCTCGCCCAGGAGTTCTTGGCCGAGGGGGCTGACAAGTTCCTCACGCGCGAGGTCAAGATCAACGGCGTCATGATCCAGCTCTTCGACGAGGCGCCCGATGGGAAGTGGATCCTCTCTGGGGAGATGCGTGCCATTCTGGGGCAGATTAGGCGCCAGAAGAAGGCGTCGGAGAACGCCCGTGCGGCCGGGGAGGCGGAGAAGCAGAAGTGTGAGGAGACGAAGGCGTCGCTGAAGGAGTCCATCATCGCGGAGAACAACGCCGCGTCGAAGCTGGACACACAGGTCGCAAGCGTCAACAAGCAGATCGAGGAGGCGAAGGCGAAGTGCTGCTAGACAGGAGCCCGTGTCTGCTGAAGAGTCTCAGGGCTTGCGGGTTGGAGGGTGAGGCTGTGCGGTAGGAGGGGGTTCATGGCGCTGCATTCTGTCTTTGTCGTTGCCCTCGGGCCGACAGGGTGGGTAAACATGCCGCCTGAGCCTTCGCCTGCGAATCGCACCTCCAAGTGGTGTCAGTCACATGGTGTTGCTTTTTTTTGCTCCAACCCGCTCCAGGGGGTTGCAGTAAAAAGAAAATACTCATGTGTCGAGGAGAGCTTAGCACATCACTGCGCGTTGGACACAACAGACGTTGCATTGCCTCCCTTCAGAGCTTCTCCCTTTCATCTTCTGTACCCAGGGCCCACGCCCCCCATATATGGGTTTGGTTTTGTAGCCCCAAAAAGCCGCAGTGGTGGCAGTGCTCGCCCCAACCCCCCCGCCCTCCCCACCACAGCCTCCGTCCCTTGCCTTTCTTCCGTTCCGGTCTCCCTTTCCGTTCCGTTCCGGCTGTTCCTAGAGTATTCGAATTGGACTGCGAGTCGCCGCTGGTCATCCTTCGTGGCTGCGTGCCCCTCCCCCGTCTTCCCACACATCCACCCCCCCACAACTCCCCAAACCCCTCTCTCTCTCTCTCTGTCTGTCTATCTCTTATCTTCTGATCCCGCTCCTCTTTGTCTAGTGGGTCTGTGCCTTCCTTATTGTTTCCCCCTTTCGACGAGCGGCCGTCCCGTCGAGTGGGCGACTCGCCACTGGTTGGCAACACATTGTTGGAAAAGTCTCGTTGGGCTAAAAACCCATGCCCTGGGGAACAGGGCAAACTGGCGTGCTTTGCTGCGGGAGTTTTATAGCAGGCTCGGTTCTCATGATGTGGCCTCAAGTCGGGGTGACACTGCGCAGTGCCATTTCGCCGACCTAAACTATCAGTACGAGCGGCAGTGATAAACGGTGGGGTGGAGAAACCCCTGGGGTGGGTGGGGGGGTTTTTTTTACGAATCTCTCTTCCCCCAAACTCAAATACATGGACCTGGCATTGCGAGGGGCAAAATAAATTCATGCCCTGCCCTTGAAAGCCCCCATGCAAAACGCAACAAACGCAACAGTGGTTACGTTTGGGACGGCAAGCAATGTTGGGGAGGGGAGGGAGGTGAGGGCTGGCTGTGTCTTTTGCTTCTCCACCTCCGCAGTTTGCTCCAAATGGCTGTGGGTGGGGGAGGATGGGGAAAGGTCTGGGGCGAGTCAGCCCTGCTTGCTGTTTTGACGTTCCTACGATATCCGCCCCCCCACATCCGCCACATCGTCGCGGGAGGGGTGTGCTGGTGTTGGTGTTAGGGGGGCACAGCCTCTTGGAAGGTGCCTTCACTCAACGGTGCGAGAAAAGCGGGTCCCTTTGCCCTGATGGCATAGGGTTGTTGCACCGACACAGAGTGAGTCTGCTCCACCCCCTCGTCCATCCCCTCGTCACCTTTTTTTTTTAGTTTGGTGTTCTCACGAATACCCGCTGGTTCTTCTCTCCCCTTACTGATTTGCAGACGCAAAGTTTGCTCCAGATACAATCGCTTGCACGTCAGCGCCGATACCACAAAGGAAGGCTTGAAAGGGCCGGCCCGTGGTGCGCGAAGGTGCAGTGCGCGCTGATGATGATTGAGATACACGACAGCCTTTGTAACCCACGTGCTACCTCCCACTCTTCGGTATATTCGATGGCGTCGTACGACGATGCACCCCATTCGCCCCTGTAGCAGCCTGCTTGCTCTTCTGCCTCTTGCCGGTTCGATGTTTTGTTGCATTTGCATTCCCCCCTCACTGCCACGTTTTGATATTTTACTTGCACCCAAACCTGTTTTGTCTGGTGTGCGCTCAACGAACAAAGTAGTTTCTCTGGAGCTGTGTTTTACAGCTTACTGGACAGGGCGAGTCCGATTTTCTGCCGGCCATCCGCCATGCGCGGGTTTGGTGTGCGTGCCTCAAGCCCTCTGTGTGCGACCGCGTTTTGAGTGGGTTGGGCAGCGGCAGTTCGATGACGTAGCGAGTCGAGTGGGGATTCTGCCACCCCACACATCCCCCTCTCCCAACCAGCCATATTCGTTCAGGTGTTTTTCTCAGTGATTTCCTTACCCCCCACCACCCCCCTTCCCCCATCCCACCAGCCCACTCACCCACCATCGGTAACGCACCGCCGCGGCGCAACCATAACCGGATGTGTTGGGGATAGCTTCGCCCCGCCCCGCCCCACCCGCTGTGCGTCAAAAAGAAACCACTGTGTCGGCCAGCGTGACATTAAATTGTGAGCAGTGCCACACTGGTATCTCTTTCCCCCCTGATGACGAGAAGAACACGGCCTTTTTTCCCCCTCGCGTGGAAGGTGTCTCCTTTCAGTTCTGCTAACCGCGCTCTGCCACACCACCCCTTCAAAGAGGGTTTGGAAAGTGTGTTGTTACTTGTAGAAGCGCCAACGCATCATACAGAATCGCCAAAAAAATTTGTTTCCAGAAAGCCGTGTGTGTCAGCAGTGCTGAAGGCACACCTTTTCCACGTTGGAGCGAAGCAACTGCCCCTCCCCGCTGAGCGGTGGTGGTTTAGATGTTTGCTGATTATCACGATCAGACACTCTGGATGGGGTACTGGTGCCGCGGGGGGAGGGATGCGTGGGTGCGAGGTTGGGTAAGACCTACCGGTGAGGGTGGGCTGTTGGGAGGCCCCCCGCCCACCCCCCTCCCCACCCCCGCCCCCGAAGCGCAGCAATGCGAACTGAGGGGCAACGCGGGGAACCGGGTGAGGGGAGCGAGAGGTTTTGCACCTGCAAATCAAAACGTTGCTCTGAATGTTGCAGCTGTGAACGGCAGTTCACATGCCCCCCCCCCCCCCTCGAACCAACCGAGTCTTGTTTGGACCCGGCTCGTCCGAGCCAGGCAAGCCCTCGGCCCGTGTGAGAAAGACGCGCCAGGGGGATGACTTCGTCGGCGGTGCCCACACCCTGCTCCACTGTGTGGCACCCGACACCGCCTGCGTGGGGGTTGTGGTGTGTGTGTGTGTGGGGATCACGTTTGTAGTGGGTGGACCGTGTGCGGATCTTAGCCCATCCCCCCCCCCTCCCCCCGACGTGATAGCGGAAGTCCACTCGGGAGTAGCGTGTATGTGTTCAACACTGCTGTGTGTGGTTTGTCCTGTGATGACCATACACGCACTACTCCCGAGTGGGGGCTAAACCACCACCCTCGCCTTTTTTTTGACTCGCAACGGCTTCGCGGAATGACAGTGCACAGCCGCCCCAAGCATCCCCCATATATGTGTTCTCGGCACCTTAGCATCGCTGGCTTTGCAGCACCACCAACGGCCCCTCCCCTCCCCTCTCCCTCCAACAAAACAATATCCCAAGTGTGTCTGGGCCTCGCTCGCTTCAGGGGAGGGGGGGGGGGGGTAGGGGGGGTCAAATGCCACCCTTTTACGTGGACAAACACGATTTTTCAAAAAACCGGCGCAGAGGCCCCAAAGCCCCCGTAAACCCTCCAAACCCCCCCAGATCGGTCCGGAAACCCATCGAACCCCACTTTTCCACCATTCCGGGCACCTCAGGTGCCCGAATTGGGGTACCTAAATTTTGTGCCACCGTTTGGTACCGGACAGTGCCACTGTGTGGGAGGTTGGAAAAGAAAATGCCCCAACACACCACATCTGAGGGTTGCAATGCATGTTGCTTGCCAACCACGTCATCCGGTGGGTGTCAGGCGCTATGTAGGTGGCATTAGCCAGGTCTTCGATGAGTTCTGGCTTGTATATGTACCTCCCTGCCACCATGCACCGGGAGGCTGCCTGTAGGTACGGAACAAGTCCAGATGGTCGTGTGATTCCTGTGCAGCAGTGCTCCACAACCGGGATGTGTTGACAACGACTGTTGCAACACGAGCTGTACATTCCGGGAACACACGAAGTGCGCTGTCGTGGTACCCATTGTGCCAGAATTGGTAGTTGCTGCGGTCTACTTTGCCTGGCCCAAGAGCACCATTTTCTTTTCCAACCTCCCACACAGTGGCACTGTCCGGTACCAAACGGTGGCACAAAATTTAGGTACCCCAATTCGGGCACCTGAGGTGCCCGGAATGGTGGAAAAGTGGGGTTCGATGGGTTTCCGGACCGATCTGGGGGGGTTTGGAGGGTTTACGGGGGCTTTGGGGCCTCTGCGCCGGTTTTTTGAAAAATCGTGTTTGTCACCCCCATTTGACCCCCCCTAGGGGGGGGGGTCAAATGGGGGCTTTGGGGCCTCTGCGCCGGTTTTTTGAAAAATCGTGTTTGTCACCCCCATTTGACCCCCCCTAGGGGGGGGGGGTTAGGGCGGGTGCTGGGCGGTGTTGGGGCGTGCCGGCTCGCACCAGCAAAAAAAAAGTCAGAAAGAAGAAATGGTTGAAGAAGCCCCCGCAAAATTGGACGGGAACTGTCCCCTATCCCCCCTAGCCCCATCCCCCTCCCCCTCCCACTCCCCCCCTGAACGCACTGCCGAATCCAGGACGACTGCCCCGCCAGAACACACTACCACCACCACCATCTGAATTTCTACTTTGAGAATTTGGAGAGAGAAAGAGAGAGGCAGAGAAGCACCCTGACAACGACTACACCACCTTCGACAGGGGTTTGCCTTGAGTGGTTGTTGCGTCTTTTGTTGTCCCACCATCACCACCACCACCACACTCACCCACCCCCCCTCCTGACAGACGGCAAAGGGGTCCATCCCCCCCACCCCACCCCCCCAACCCTGCTTTGCTGCAGACCCCAGGGCCTCTCTTCTCCTCCCCCCTCCCCCTGATCTCACAACGCACCGCTTCGCGCGTGCCCGGCTCTGCTGCCGCAGCGTCCCGCTGCCGCAACACTACACAGGGGTTCGCTTGCTGCCCCAGGCCCGCCCGGCTTGCCCAGGCCCCCTCTCTTCGGCGCCTGCCCAACCACCCCTCCTGGGCATAAGCCAGCAGGACTTGCTGCGGAAGGGTGTTGGCGGTGCGATGCTCAATGCAATGCCTGATGAGCGTGTGGAATGCTATGCTCAGGAAGAGGGTTATTTCTTGAGCTACGTCGACACGTCAGGCAAGGCGCACAACATGGTGCGGAAGCGGACCGAGATTGTGGGCCGCACGCTGGAGCGTCTGATGAAGAAGCTGAAGCTCCGCGACCCTCTCCAGCTCTTCGGGGAGGGCGGGGGGACACCCCTCCCCACCGACACACCCAACGAGGGCACGTGGGAGCGTGCCGCATCCATCCTCCTTAACGCCCGCAGCGTCCCGGTCATCCTCAACCCCCCCCGGATCAACACCGGGGAGCTCTCTTCTGACGCAACCCACGTCGGGGTCCCCATCACGCCCTCCGTTCAGCTGGAGGCCTCCGAGGGGATCACCCTTCTGTACGAATGGTCCATCTCAGGCAGTGCTGCCGGTGCTGTCCTCTCCCGGGAGAGCGTCTTCACCCCGCAGGAGGAAGCCGAGGGGGTGCTGCAGGTGGCGGTCACCCCTGTGCATGAGGGGCGAGGGATTCGAGGGTCGCCGTTCACCCTCAAGGCGCTGAGGCCCACGAAGCGGCTTGCCGAGTCGGTGTATCGGAAGTATGAGCACTGGGGGGTACCTGCGGCGGACGGGCTCCGTGTCGCGACGTACAATGTTCTGGCTGACTGCTTCGCCGCCGGGTCGGACTACGGCAGGGATGTGATGTACTCCCACGTCCCCATCGAATTCCTCGAGATGGAATACCGTTTCAACGTGATCCTGCTGGACATCGTGAAGATGAACCCTGATCTCATCTCTCTCCAGGAAGTGGGGCACACCTTCTTCCGCCGCATGTCATACATCCTCGAGGCTGCCCTGGGGCACACCGGGTGGCACTGCCTGAAGCTTGGCAACGGCACGGAGGGCTGCGCTGTGTTCTACAGAAAATCGCGCTTTGAGGTCCTGGAGAGGACAATGCTCCCCTTGGGAGGGAATGTCGATGAGATTCCCTTCGCCCCCGATGTGAAGGCCCCGCTGTGCGCCCACCCCGTGATGCGGGAGAAGTTCCGCTACGTCGTGTCCGTCCTGCAGCTGATGGTGCTGCGCGATCTCCTGAAAGATCGGGTTTTCACCTACGCCAACACACACCTCTACTACCACCCGGATGGGAATATCATCAGGGCCCTGCAGCTGCACACGATATACTACCAGGCTCAGAAGAGAGAGTTGGAGAAACATATGCTGCTGACAGGTGATCTCAACACAGCGTTCCACCCCTTCTATATCCGGGAGGAGCCAGGCGCTTCTGAACAGAGCGGGGTGGCGGAGTGCGACTTCCAAACCGCATCCGGTGAGGCTGTGTCCTGGAAGCGCGGGCCTGCCAACCAGCTGTCTGTCAACGGTGTGGAGGTGGGAAGGCTTGCCTTCTCGATGCGGTCGTCGGTGTTGGAGTGTTACCCGGTGGAGGGGGGTGGGGAGCCGCAGCGGTTCTGCCTCGGGGTGAGCGATGACAGGACGAAGCTGCGGAAGGTGCTGAGCCTGGCGGCGCCCTGCAAAGGGGTGGATGTCTCGGGGCTGGAGCTCGTGGTGCCTCCCCCGGCTGCACAGCGGCTGATGGACGGGCACACCATCGAGGCGGATGATCGCGACTGGGCTTTCACCGATGCGGAAGGCGGGGATGCGTCGGGGAGGTTGCGGCTCGCTCTGACGCTGCCCTTCGAGCTTGCGAACCCCAACCGCGACATCGACTACACCACGCACACCGCGGACTTCACGGAGGTGTTGGACTACACGCTGTACGCCCCGCACTTCCTGTGCCCCGTGAGGATCATGCCCCGCATCGACTTCGAGCTCCTCAGAGAAACACTCCCAGGCTTTCCCAACGAGGACCATCCCTCGGACCACATCCCCGTGTTTGTTGACTTCGCCTATGCTGAGGCTGCTGAGTCTGCAGAGTAGGGGTGGGGGGGGGAGGGGGGAGGTGTGGTGTTCTGTGTTCTTCAAACAAAATTACCGATGGCTTCATTGCTGGGCATATCGGGAAGGGGGGTGGGTGTGTTGTGTTGTGTGGAGGGTTTGCTCTCACAAGGTGCGGCCTCCGCTGTTGCGAGGAAAAAATGGCTGGCGTGGTGCGAGAAAGCTGTTCTCTGCCGGGGCTGGCAGAAGGAACCGGCAGAGAGGCGGGCCCCGTATAGATTTGTTTGAGCAGAGCCTGTTCCTGGTTTTTCTGAGGGCAGGTGTGTGTGGTGACCCCACACGCCATTATCGGCCCTGCGGCAGGCCACCCTCGCTGAAGGGCTTGTATCCTTCCCGCGTGCGTGCTCCCCAATCCTGAAAGTGGCCTGATCTGAGCATCTCAGTGAACGACACTGGTCGTAAATTCATTGACTACTGTATCGCAATGGCTTTCTGTGTTTTGCCCATCTGCCTATAATGTTCGGGCGGCATGCCTTTTTGATAGTGTCTGCTGCTTCGTGTGCACGAGCGGAAACACTTCTGAGTGAAGGCCACACCACCACCCCCCCTCCCCTACCAAATGCCAGTATTCATCCGACGACACTACGCCACACCCGCATGGCTGATGTGTGTGCCAGGGGTGCTGCTAACCTAGCCTGCATGGCGGCACCCGAAGGGGGTTCCTTTGGATTATTTTTGGGTTTTCTGGACCAGGGCAAAGCCGCCCCGTTGCTCCCTGCCTGCAGGGTTATCTCTGCTGTAGCCTGTAGGGGAGAGGCAGGGGTATGTCTGGTGGGAGTGGACTCGCATGTGTCGGGCCGCCATCTCAGAGGAGTTCAGCCGCCACCTCCCACCCCTCCCACGCCTTGTCAGCATCAGCCATGCCGATTTTCACACATGTGTAAAACCCCCCTTGTTTCGCACACAGGAGGCACAGGAGGGGCTTCTTCTGTGCAGGGCAGCGATCTGCACTCCCTACGCGAACACCGGGGAGCTCCCCACCCCCACACCACCCACCCGCCTATTCACACACCCGGATGCCACCCCTCGCTGTCGCTCAGTAGCATGCAGGGAAGCGGCTCCACTCCAGACGCATAAATCCTGCTGCGAGGCACAGCCTTCCTTTTTTTTAACATTACGTCTTGCACAAGAAACCCTTCTTCTTCTTCTCCTCTCTCAACTTTGACATCGTGCACGCCAAACCAAACGGCACAAAAGCAAAACGGGGAAGAAGATCTTCCCCCCCCCCCCCGTTGTAGATCCATCACACCCCTCTCCCTCTTTCCCTCTTTCTCTCTACCCCACACCCCCCCCTAGCCTCCAGCCATGGAGAGCCGGAGGGGGGAGCGGCGCGAGGGGTGCCGGAGTCTCTCGGGGCACGGGCATGCCGGCGAGGGGGCTGGCACCGGCGCCGCTACCCCTGCCACCTCCGCATCGCCCGCCACGGCACGCCAGCGCAGCGGGTCGCGCCGATCCCCGGGGGGTGTCGCGGGCTGCGCGGTGCGTGGGATTGCCTGCATCGCAGCCGCGCTGCTGACCCTCTCTGCAGGGCAGCTGACGTGGCACGCCGCTGCAGGGAGACACGCCCTCCGCCCAGCTGACGACGTCGACCTGCCGCTCCTCCCGCAGGACGGCAGCTTCCTGGTGACGGGCGCTGCAGGCTTCATCGGGATGCACATCGCACAGGCCGTGCGGATGGAAGGCCTCCCTGTGATCGGGCTGGACTGCTACACCCCCTACTACAGCGTGGGGCTGAAAGAAGCGCGCGCCGCGCGCCTCGAAGCCATAGGCGTGACAGTGCTGAACCAGAGCCTCTGCGACGAGGAGGCGGTGTTCCGTCTGCTGCAGAAGCACCGCATATCGCATATCGTGCATATGGCTGCCCAGCCCGGCATCGAGCTGAGCCTGCGCCACCCCCAGGTGTACGTGCGGAACAACGTGGAGTGTTTCACCTCCCTCCTGCAGGCGGCCTCCCGTGCCACCCGGATTCCCTCCGTGGTGTACGCGTCGTCGTCAAGCGTGTATGGTGATGTGTCCCCCCCGTTTAAAGAGGGCCAGTCCCTCCGACCCACCAACGTCTACGGCGCAACCAAGGCGCATATGGAGACTGTCGCCTCTGTGTATGCGAGGCTGCACAACCTGAAGCTCATTGGGCTCCGATTCTTCACGGTGTACGGTCCGATGATGCGGCCTGATATGGCGGTTTACACCTTCGCGTCGAAGCTGGTGCACAACGCGACGGTGCATGTCAGGGGGGAGCACATCGCGCGAGACTTCACCTATGTCGACGATGTGGTGGACGGCGTGGTGAGGGCCCTGCGGTATTTCCCTATCATGCGAGGGGACGGGGCTGATGTGTTCAACATCGGGTCCGGCACGCAGCACCGCGTGGCTGACATGCTGTTGATGCTCCAAAAAAACCTCAACCGCCCCGACGCCCCCAAGGTGTTCGGGGGCCACGGGAAGCACGAGATGCCTGCGACCGGGGCTTGCCTCTTGAAGTCCAACAAGCTCCTGGGGTACGTCCCTCGCACAAACCTCACGAAGGGCCTCCGGGAGTTCACCAAGTGGTTCCTGTCGGAGGGCCACGAGTGGGGCGTCCTGCATGGAGATCCGCGCAGCCTACTGCCCCCATAGGCAGGGCCTGGGAAGGGGTGGGCTGTGTTCGGGGTGGGTGTGGCGGTGGTGTGTCACACAGGTCGAGGAATAACAACGCGATGCCACTGGGGGTGTCGGGGCTAGCCCGGCGGGGTGAGTGTTGTGTGTATATGTGTGTGTGGGGTGGGGGTGGGGGGAGCTGGCATCACACGGGTGTGGCCCGGTCGAGGTTGACCGCTGCCCCTCATATATTTTGGCCTTTGCGCCCGACCGAGCGGATCGGATTTGAGAAAGCACGCCCCCCACTCACCTCCTCCCAGCCAACCACAGCCGCGGTTGTTGCGACCCGTGCCATGTGTGTGACTGCCACGCCACCACCTACCCCTGCCCACCCCACCCCTCCCGATTCACAGCACACCACTGCAGGGCTCTGTGCAGGGCTGCACGAGACACACAACGACACACGTGTCGTGCTATTCGTGGGAGGGTGTGTCCCCACGCCGCGTGTGAGCCCCGCAGGGTGGGGTGCGCGCAGGGCCTCCACCCGACACGACACCGTACCACACCCACTCCGCCCTGTTCTCCACGCTGCAGGCCAACGCTGCTGGCCTGGGTGGCAGTCGCCCGCCCCACTCCCCGACCCACGGCACGATGCAGTGCCACGCCTTGCAAGGCGCGTCAACCCTGCTGCGTCTGCCGGACGAGCTGCTCTTGGAGATCCTGCACTGCCTCCCGTATGTCATGTAACCATTGTTACTTTTCCCTTTGTATCTTATTTGTGGGCGGGCTCGCTGTGCTGTAGCTCTGAGTGAAGAGGCTCTTTGCTGAAACAAAATCTGAGCTCCTGCGGTAGCATCCGCCGGTGTCTTTTCGCTTTTAAATCTCATGTGCCATTTGCCATCTGCCCTCTACTCTGCAGGCATGCTGACCTTGGTCTGAGCGGGACGATGTGCCGTGCGATACACAGCCTGATAGAAAGCAACTACGCATCCCTGTGGGGCGGGAGGCTTGTGACCGTGCAGTGCCACAGCGAGGCCCCGTCGGGGCGGACGTGCCACTCGGCGGTCGAGTACCGCGACAAGATGTACACCATCGGGGGCATGCCCGACAGCAAGACCATCTCCTCCGTCAAGAAGGAGCTCTGCATCCTCGACATGTCGACGTGGACCTGGCGCACAGTGCTGGACTGCGTCCCTGCGGTGACGGAGCAGACCACGGTGCTGTTCCGCGAGTCGATCTACCTCTTCGGGGGGTACTACGAGCAGGAGGGGAGGAAGAGCCACCTCTACTGCATATCTGGCCTGGAGGACCCCGTCCCCTCGGTGGCGATGCTGTGCGCAGACGACCCGAACAAGCCCCCGCCCAGATCGTCGCACACCGCGGTGGTGCACGGCACCAGCATGTACGTCTTCGGGGGGTGGGACAAGGTGATCCCGAAGAACGACCTCTACCAACTCGACCTCATCGACTACCAGTGGCGGTGTGTGCACAGCGACTGCCCGGAGGGGGCAGGTGTGGACGTGCCATCGGCACGGCGTGCGCACTGTGCCTTTGTGATTGGGGACAGCATGTACGTGTTTGGGGGGACGACGCGCATGCTGAACGAGGATGTGGAGTGCCCCACCGACACTATGAACGCGCTGCACATCCCAACCGAGACATGGCTGACGCACGACGTGCGTGGTGAGGTGCCCTGCCCCCGCTCGCGATGCGACGGGCTGGTCCATGGTGACCTGTTCTTCCTGGCAGGCGGGTGGGACCGGTCCCAGCACCTGTCTGACTTCCACTACTTCTCTGCAACCACATGCATGTGGAGGAAGCTTGCCGTCAACCTCCCCTTTGGCATCGTGCAGCACTCTGTGATCAAGTGGCAGGAGAAGCTGCTCATGTTCGGCGGCTACAAGCACCCGTCAGAGCGCCGCGGGTCTGAAAAGGGGCAGCGCCTGCTGCAGCGCAGCTCGAGCAAAACATCCCAGACATCAGGGTCCTCAGAGCCTGCGAAGGGGTACACGGCGAATGACGTACACCTCTACCAGCTGCGTGTGGCAGCGCAACCGCCAGCTGGCTACACACAACGCGCAGTGACCTAGCGTGGGGGCTGATGTTGGGGGCGGTGCGTTGGATGTCCCGCCCCCTTCACACCAGCAGAGAGACCCGCTGGTATTCGTTTGATTTTTTGATCGATCTGAGTCGCACAGCGCAGGAAGCCGTGCCAGGCGCAGATTCATTTTCTCGCAGAACGCCACCACACGCCAGACAGGAGGGTGAAGAGGAGGGGGGCGTGGTGTTGGGGCGTATGTGCTCTCCCACACACCGCCGTTTCTAAGAAACGACACCCCCCCCCCCACCCCCGCACCCCCACCCCCCACCCTCCTCTCCAGCCTGGTGCGCCACCCCTCGGTGCAGGGCGATTACCGTCGCGCCTGCCGCGGTGCGGTGGTGGTGGCGGAGTGGCAGCAGCAGGGGGTTAACGGCAGCAGCCTCCTCCCTTGTGTGCGCTATGCCGACATTCCCTTTTCCTGGAGGCGCAAAGCCACCAGGGGCCGGTGCAGCCAGTGCTGCTTGATCCCTCCCCCGCCCCCCTCCCCTGTCATGGCGTGCGCAGGTTGGGATAGTCGTTCGTTCGCGGAGGGCTCGCATGCCTCCGGGGAATATGAAAACGGAAGGAAGGTGCAACGCCTGCTGCGTGCCTCTCCTTTGATATGTGTGGATATGTGTGTGTGTTTGTGTTTGTGTTGTGTGATAAGACATCGGATGGCCCCCTATTCCTTGGTGTGCCCCTTATGAGGGCATCGTCCTGTATTATTTCCCGGGTATTACCCCACCTATTTATCCGAAAACACACAGCGCCCTTCTTGCAACGTTATCTCCGCCTTCAGCCTTTGGGGGCACAGGCCTCTTTAGGTGTCCGTGCCTACATCCACGGAGAACCCCGCCCTTCAGCATGGGTGTACACTACTATGGTGTGGCGATAAAGGTTTTCGGTTTTTGCCGTTGCCTGCTCGGCACACCGGGGGGAGGGAGGGAGGGGTGGGTGGGTGGGTGGGTGGGGGCTCCGCCAGCGACGCGCAGGCAATCTTTTGTCATACCTTTCACATCTTCCCTCTTATTAGGCTTCAGGTTTTGTTCCGGGTTCCGTCTGTTTCACATCCGTCCTTTCACACTTGGTTGTTTTGTCAAAAATCGCCTTCAAATTTTGTATCCCTTGAGAAAAGTTCTTCTTCGACACACCCGCCGTGGCCCCTCCGCACAGGTTCTGCTCAGACTGCCGTGGCTGCCCCACGTGAGCCTGTTTGTTGTCATGGCTGGGAGAACGCACCGATAGAGAAGGGGATAATCGTTGCGAACCCCCCCTCGCCTCCACGACGAGCAGTGCGCCTACACAGCGGCCCACTTTCCCTTCCTGGTGCCGATTGGGTGGGTCGCCCATCGATTTCTCTCTGGGAGTGTTTTTTTTTACAGGAAACAACTGTGTGCAATCTTTGCAAAGCGCTGCACTGCGCTGTGACGGCGAGAAGAAGTGGAAGAATAAGAAGAAGAAGAAGAAGAAGAAGGCGGTGTTGGTTTGCAGCGAGGGAGTGTGTCGCTCTCGCCCCTGCTGCATGTGATATTTTTTTGAGCGCCGATGAAGGAGGGGGGGGGAGGAGGAGGAGGCTGTGCCTGTGCAACAATTTCTTGCGGCACACACCACGCGAGCAACCGTGGGGTGTGTGTCGCGACGAATGCCACAGCTCCTTATATTATATCCCTTTCACCGATTTGCATCGCCACCGCAGTTTTTCTAGACGCACTGGCCATGGCATGCAGCTATTTTTCTTTGCGAATCCAGATTCAGACAGCTAAACCTTTGGGCAGATTTTAACGGCACCAATATACAGGTGCACCTTTGTTCGCTGTGCATCTGGGGACACTGCGCACAGTATCCCGCCCGTTTTACCCCTTTGTGCCGTGCCCACCACCTCCCCGTTAATACCCCCGTAACGATCGATAGGGCCTCCTGTGCAGTTGGCTGGTGGCCCACAAGGCGTTTATTCTTTCGAGTCTTGTCAAGGCCGGGGCCCTGTGGCAGTGTGTCAAAGGTGCGCCATGGCAGCTTTGGCTTCTGCCTGTCGGCTCCCAAACTAAAATGATGCACCTGTGACAAGGTTGAAGGGGTTTCCGCCTATGCTCTATGAACTAGTGTACGAACCATCGTGCCTTCAATGTGTGCGTCACATCATCCGTTGGTCTTCGAAACAACAAAGAAGTGCCGCTGTGATGCACCGCATTGTGCCGCACATATCTCCACAAAGTTGTGCTCACAGCAGCACAGATACACACCGGGTCTTGTTGCGATCGGCAATAGTGTTGCCTTAGGCTCACACAGATGAACAGCTGAATTAACTCGTGACCATACGGCACCGTAGCGAAGACCCCCTGAGTTTCACTTATTTTGTTGTTCACACAGTGTTCGGCGGAATAAGAGAGATTGTCATTCGTTGGTCGAGTCGCAGGAAACAGCGAAGCTGTGTGGCTTTTGAAAACACCGCCAAACTTTTCCCGGAACCATTCCGAGAGCGGAGACTCCTCCTCCTGAGTTGATCCAAAGTAACCAAGAAACACCCGACCGACCCGCGCCGCAGGTTGGTGGATGCGATACCAAAACAAAACACAGTGCCTCTAGCCTCACCATCCAGCCCAGAACGGGACTCGTTGTCCCTCTCTCGACTCGCGCCCCCTCGACACACACATTTATCTACATCGTTGTGGGACCTCCTGGCCTTCTTGTGAGCGCCTCGGGCTCACCACATGGTTCTCAGCCCGGGTGGACGCCACCCATCCATCCACCCGACACTTCTGAACAGGATCTGAGCGAGATCGAGCCAACTCGACAACCGCCAACCATTCGGAAACCATTCAGATTCTGTTGTGATTCGGAAGTGCGGGTTGGGGCGAGGGTGTGGGGGGGCTTGGATTGCCACGGCCTCCCAACAGCACCGCATGGCGACGCGAGGGGGGGGGGGGGGGGGGCGACAGCGTCCTGCGCTTGTGCGCTAGGTCACCCCCTGCCGCCCCCCCCCCCCCCTCCCTCTTGCCGGGCACATCTGGCCTTGAACCCTCGGTTCCTTTTGGGCTTTTTGGGCGTGTTCTCTCCACACACTTGTTTGCTATTTGCCTGTCTACTGGGGTGCCTCCCGTCTGGTGCAGCCCGTCAGGCCCCAGGGTGATACTGATGGTGGTGAACATACAGCCTTGCAAGCCCTCAGGATCCCCACCCACCCCACCCCACCCCTCTTCCCCCCGGGATCAGATTTTCTCCTTTTTTTTTTTGCGCAGACAGCATCAGCAGAGGTTTCAGCCTCACAGCAACAACACTCCACTACACCACACTTCGGAAAATTCCACAACAGCGACATCACGGCCCACACGACCCCCACCCAGGCAGGGCGCAGCGCCATGAGGTCTGGCTGATGTAGAGGGAACCTGCCTGCAGGCATGCCTTCCGACAGCACCCTGAGTGTGGAGGAGGCCCTGCTGCGGCTCATGGTGATGAACGCCGAGGGGGGCGAGCGGGTGCAGCTTGCCCTGCGGGAGGGGGAGGCGTCGCGTGCGGTGCTGCACCGCACCGTGGAGCGTCTCGCAGCGGAGAACCAGCAGCAGGCAAGGGGGGTCCGGCAGCTGGTGCAGGATGTGATAGGGTGGCAGCAGCGTGCGCAGCAGCAGGAGCAGCAGCAGGAGCAGCAGCAGCAGCAGCAGGAGCAGCAGGGGGAGCAGCAGCAGCAGCAGCAGCAGCAGGAGCAGCAGGGGGAGCAGCAGCAGCAGCAGCAGCAGCAGCAGCAGCAGCAGGAGCAGCAGGGGGAGCAGCAGCAGCAGCAGCAGCAGGAGCAGGAGCAGGAGCAGGAGCAGGAGGGCGCCACGGTTCCTGGTGCCACTGCGGCTGTCACTGCAGGGCTGATCGAACCCACACCCGCTGTGGCGGCGTTTGCGGGTTTCGGCTAGGTGGTGTGCGGTAGCCCGGGGTTGGCTTGTTAGACTTGTTAGAGGGTCTCTCGGCAGGGGTGTGTGTGTGTGTTGGTGTTGTGGCGGGTTCTTCATTTTTTTCTGAAGATGGCTCGAATCGCGCCCCAAGTGTTAGTGATGCGGCAACGCTCTTCTGGGGGGAATCATGCTGCCATCTTTTAGCCCTCCTTGTTGTGCTGCGACGGCACGGCGTGTGGTGCTTTTATGTAGACCTAGAGGCGAGCTGGTTTCTTTCCTGCACGGCACGGTATTCGGGTCCGGGCTGTAGACCCCACCCCCGAAGTGTGGGATAGTAGGGATAGAATGGTCCAAACCCCCCACCCCATCACCCCCCTTTCGGCACTACCCGGCGCGCAACGGTGGCGTTTCCCCCCCCAGCCATGTCTGCCAGCCAGCAGTGTTGGTGTTTGTCTGCTCTCCGTGACCCTCCCTCCCACCACCGCAAGCACCCACACATACAGGGCACCCTACACCCTACACAGTCACCAGGGAACCGGGCGGCACACGCAGGAGGCTCAGCTACACAGATGTCTCCTCCTGCGGGGAAGAGCGCACAGGTATGTTGTTTTTCCTCTTGAGAGGTTGCCTTCCTTGGGCGTACATGCACCGTTCAGCCCAGTCGTTGAAATACTGGTGGTGAACCCTGCAGCCCTGGTGGGTTGCGGTTGCACTGCCACCAACAGTATTTCCACGGCACCCATTGGTGATTGCCGATACGTCGGCGCTGCCTTTGTCCTGCCCCCTGCTGCCTGACTTGCTGTTCGATTGCTGGGGGTGGGTGATCTCTTGGAGCATTCCCCTGAGACGCGCTGCCACACCCACACACCCCGCAGGACATGGCCACGGGGGCCGTTCTCCAGTGCGTTGAGGCAGCATCCCTTGGGATGCCTTTCGAGGTATGTGTGTGTTGTTGTTTCCTGCCGCCACCCTTCCCCAACCCGTAGGTGTGGAAGACGCGCATGGGGCGCTTCAGGAAGGAGGGGACGGTGGAGGCCTTTGTCAACGTCTACAGGTATGCGCAGTGTGGGCAGCCTCATCGGGTGTGGTGTGCTGCATCTCGCCTGCCATTCTCTGCAAACCCTTTTAACCTTCTTCCCACCCCTGCAGGAACGGTGGTGTCAACGCGTTCTGGGCGGGTGTCGGCCCCAAGATGGTGGAGTCTGCAACGAAGGGTGCTGTCCTCATCTGGTCTAAGGAGATCCTTCTCACTGCCTGCGAAAATAGCGGGTTGGACCCGGTGACGAGCGGTATCATTGCGGGGGCTGGTGGCGGTGTGGCCCAGACTTCTGTCATGGGCCCGATGACCTTCCTTGTGACGGCAAAGGTGACCGGCGACAAGAACGTGAGCACACTGCGCCGGGTGTCTGACACCTTCCGCACCCGAGGGATCGGTGGGTTCTACTCTGGCGCGTCTGCAGTGGCGTTCCGGCAGGCAACCAACTGGGCATCGCGGCAGGGGTTCACCGACGCTGTCCGCCAGGTGATCATCTCCCGCAACCACGGTGGCGACAAGAAGGCAAAGCTGTCCAAGCCTGAGGAGGTGATGTCAGGCGTGATTGGTGGGTTCCTTGCATGCTGGAACCACCCCTTCGAGGTGGCCCGCATTGAGATGCAGGCACGTGGCGCGTTTGGCGAGGCACGCCTGTCCATGATGGGTGTGCTCGGGATGGTCTACAAGGAGCAGGGCCTTTCGGTATGCAGCAGTGGGGGTGGGGTTTCTTTGGTTCCACCCGCTAGTGAACAACGGGTCCCGCCTACCCTTCCTCCCCACCCTTCGAGTCAAGTCGCATCGTAGCACACCACCTTTACGTACACCACCCGCTTCTATCGCACCACAGGGTTGGTTCAAGGGTGTGGTCCCGCGTATCGGGCTCGGCATCTGGCAGACGCTGTTCATGGTGACAGGTGCACGTATCGTGAAGGTATGTCAAAGCAAGGCGATGATTTATTCCCCGCGGCATGCGTCAATTATCAAGCATGTCATCTCATTCGGCAGAGCCGGCAGGCTACCTGGTTCTTAGAATCATGGGTGGGTGTCTCGGGTTACACAGCAACACGACTGTGAGGTACCAGCACATCACCCATTTCTTTTAGCCCAACGGGGAGTCATATTACCCACCACGGTACAGGAGCACCTCAACGAAAGATCGAACTCATCCGGCAAGGTCGAGCAGGTGCCAGCTGCCAAGTCTGCCTGAGCAGGTTTCGGTGATAGCCCTGGGGGCGAGAAGGCGACGAGCGTGTGCAGACACCCCCCACACCCTCCCGGAAAAATGACGCGCTTTCCCGAGATTCCTTCTGCTGAAATCTCGAGACCGGTTCTATTTTTCTGGACAGCGGGCCAGAGTTCAGCCAGTTAGGCGAACTCCCACCCGGTTGGAATGGGTGTTGGCGATGCATTCTGCTCTGGATCCTTGCGCAGTGACCCTCCCCCCCTCCCTGCCCCCAACCACAGGGATATGGGGTGTGCACAGGGAGCTGTGCTCGGAGTTCGGGTCGGCCTGCCCGCCTCCCCGCCTTCCCTTTCACCAAACAGAATTCCATCCTAACTCCTGTGGTGTGTTTTATTGTATGTTGGCAACCTCGTGCCGCGTCAGAAGCGCGTAATACGAACACAAAACAAACCGAAGGGCGCCCCCCGCGGGAGGGTCGATCCTAAGTTGGGGGGTTTTTTTCTTTTTAGCAAACCCCCCCCCCCCCCAACACGATACAAAAATGGGGGGAAAACAAAAATCGGGGTGTGTGTGTGTCCATCCTCCCACACAGCGTTGTTTTTTATTGCATTCCCCGTCTCCCCCCCCCCTTCCCCCCCATCGTTGTTTAGCCAGCACACACGTTTGGTTAGTCCACCCCACCCCACCCCCACCCCCACTCAGCCCCAACCGAGTGGAAGTGAAAAAGGGCGTCAGCTCTAGGCCTCACGTTTCACCACATTGCAATTCACTATCTCCCAAGCACGTATGCCCCTCTACATTACGCCAGTTTGGAGGAACTGCGCACGCATAGGTGTAAGAGGGTGTCATTGCCTCTTCGGTACCGAGTAATAGCAAAAAAGCCGCCCTGAAGAATGTCGAGTTGAAAACTGCTGCAGTTTGAGGGGCCCCTTATCACAGCATCATATTGAGGGTCAGATTGTGTGGGTCGGTCTCGAACTGCTTCGCCTCGAAAAGGACTGCAAGCCAAGTTGAAGTTATTCAAGCCATCAAAGAGGGCAGGCTCTTCAAGGGAAAGGGGTCCGTGTGCGTGTGTGCGGCGGGGTTGAAGAAAAAGGGGGAGGGGGGGGGACGGGGTGGGGGGGGATGTTGTGGGGAAAAGTGTGGCGAGGCTACGTTCTGCCCGCCCGCTCCCACCATGTCTCCTCTCTTCCCGTCATCCCCCACCCTGACCCCCACACACCCGCGCCCCCGCTTGCTGCCCCTGACGTGGTGTATTTCATTTGCTCGATTCCTCTCCCGCCTGCAGCCCGGGTTTCCTTTACCGGCTAACTGGGGTGTAATGGGTCAAACTTTTGCTTGCCCCTCCCGGGCACAGCGTGTCCTCCGCGTTCAAGCGGCCGGACCGAGAGTCAGGTGTGGAAATCCGTGCGTTGTTGCTGGGGATTGAAAGCCGTCCTAATTCTTCAATACCCCTCAACGCGTCGATACGGTGGGGGGCCTTCGCTCTGTGCCACTGTGTGTCAAACTGTGTCACTTTGCAGCCAAGTGTGTTGTGAGGCAGTTCGCCATTTCTCACTTCTCTGCATTTCTGAGCGAAGGCCCCCGGTAACTATAAAATATACTGGGGCCTGTGTCAAACTGTGTCCCTTATGCAACCGAATTGTGTGAGGTGTACAGCTCTCGCCGTTCTGGATTTCTGGAGGGAGGTGGGGGGGTGGGGTAAGGGAAATACACAAGAATAACATGCACCGCGATGCTGCCCTGGTCGTCTCGCACGTCGGGCTGGTGGATCGTCGAATGCCAAACCAAGAGAAAAAACAAAGGGAAAAAAACATGTCACCCAACAATGTGTCGTTATCATTTTGGGTGGGTGCCGCTCTCGGGGCGACAGCCATTCGGCAGGACGAGGCGAGGGGGGCAAACCCAGAGCACTCCTCTTTGTCTGGGTGCAACCCTCCTCACCCCCCCCTCCCCCGTCTCTTTGCTGTGGCAGTCGCTTCCCGTTCATTTATTCATTTGCTGCGGGCATCGGGTTTTTTAGTGCCGAGATCGGCCAGTCAGCAGCACCAGCCCGATTATACAAGAGAGGCATGTGTGGAGGATCGAGCGTGCCCCCGCCACCCCGTAACAGAGTCATCGTGCTCTTTATGGGCATTGCCAGACCCTCTGTTGCAACAGCGCAGCACACCCGCCCCCTGGCTTGGTGAGCTGCACTGCCACCCGGACAAGGGTGGATGTGCCTGCGCGATGCGTGTCGGAGGACCTCTGTGGTGTCCACACGCTCTCAGTTGTTTATCGGACTCGCTGCCGAAGCTGTCGACTCTCTCCTTTTTTTCTTCTTCTATCCATTCCGGGGTTTGGAAAAAGGTTGGAGCGGGGTGTGTGTGTGCGTCGGTGGGAATTTCCCTGTCCTTCACAAAGGGAGGAGAGGGGGGGGGGTTTTCATGTTGCATGGGTGCGGATTCTGGGCTTGCTTCGACATGACCCGCCCAATGCACCACCGCCCACCCCACCCTCCCCACCACCGCCCCGTTTCGAATCTTTCAATGAAAACAGTGCAGCAGGGGCGTAGGCTATGTTCCGGGGTGTCAAGCGTGTGTCATAATGATGGCAGCGCAAACCAGCGAGAGCGGTGTAGACGGGACAGTGAAGCTTGCCCCCTGGAACCTTGAGGAGATGTGGCTTGCACGGCCCTCACCGAGGGGTTTTCAAAAAATCAGTACAGATCTCCAAAAATAAGCAGATTCGAGCTGTCTTCATTGGATCATCGCTCTCTGTATGGGTTAGTCCCTGGGGGATGAATTTGTGTGGTTTTTTTTGTTCCCCGGGAGGGGCGGGTGCCCTTTGGGGTTTGCGCCCTGCACCACGCGGCACGAACAACGGCAACCTGGGCCGTGCAACTCTCCCAAGTCCATAATATGACCACCCACCCCCCGACACATTATTTCTGCTCCCCTGACCTGTACACCCATATAGCCTCGAAGCCTCCCTATTCTCCATAACCGTAGCCCCCATCCCCCCGAACATTGGGAGGTGCTGCAGGGAAGCTTGCCTTTGCCTTCACTCTCGACAATGAAACCCCCCCTCCTCGACCCCCGTGTGTGTTGTGCCCTTCAAGCCTTTTCTGGGCGGGACTGCATCAGTGCTGAATGAAACATTTTTGGGACCACCCAGTCCTCTATTCACGACGCAGCCGGCGACAGCCGGCGTGCCTTCCGACGAGTCGGGCTGCGTCGTGTTCGATTCTACACTGCCCCCTACCACCCCCTACCCCCCCACACCCCCCTCTGAGCAAGATCACTGAAGAGTTTCTTTGCCGAAAGGGTCACAAAACGAACTGCAGTTGCCTTATGATACCATGTTGGTCACGGCTGCCAGCCCGCCGACCACCCCTCCAGCCCCCCTCCCTGCCTCCCAGATACGACCCTCGGAAGCATTCAGCCCGATGGTGGCTGGTGGTGGGGGAAGTGTGTGGGGGGGTGCGCCAGCCTGGGACAGGTCTCAATTGATCTGTCTCCCCTCCCCCCCCCCCCCCCCTCTCTCTCTCTCCTCCACTGAAAGTGTAAAAGGTCTCCGTGGGGGCCCTCGCTACCAGTCACAGCTCGTCGGTCAGTGGGAAGTGGGCTGTAGCTCACTTTTTCTCACTCAGTCACATCTGGTAGCGAAGGCCCCCCGTGGGAGATGTTTAAATAAACGGTGCCACCCTTCTCTTCTCTCTCTCTCTCTCTCTCTCTCTCTATAGTATGCACAACCCCCCTCACTGGCCCCCATAGAGCACCCGCGCTTCTGATGAGGATTCGGGAATTTGGGGGTTTCTTTAAACAATACAAAGCTAGCTTCGTTCCGATCTGCGCGCCACCTGCGAGCTTCACGAGGTTATACCAAACAATAGCCGGCGTGAAGCTTGCATCCCCTGTTCAGAGGTGAAGTGATGAAGGGATATGGTGGCGGAGGGGGGGGGGGGTGTTGTATTTTACATTGGGATGGTTTACTCTCATGTTTTCATAGTTAGCCCCCGTTCATCTAACGCCCGCCCCGCCCGGAGCCCCCCCCCCCCCCCCCCGACCCACCCCCGACCCAGCTGTCGTTGTGTCTGACCCGAGTGATGTGCCAAAAAAGATGCGGCCGTGTTTCTGGTGGTTTTCTACTGTGTATCCCCTCCCCTCCGGATCCTGACAAAAATAATACAGCAGGCAGCCTATTCTCGCTGCATATTCCGGTTTGTACCACAAACAGGGGTTCCCTGTCAAGTGTCAAGATAGATAGCAGATGGCTGGGGCAAATAAAGGCAGCCCCACAGCAGGGTTGTGGGTGGTTGTTGTTCTTTCTTTATTGCCTTTTGTCTGGCTTTGGCGTGGGGGTACCGGAAATGCCAAGCAGCCTTTTGTGGGAAATAAAGAGAAGCACAAAAAAAAATAAACTGAACCAGCGAGCGGGAAAAAAAAATAGTCTCGCCGAACGATCTGCAGGCATGGGTGGCTGCCGGATGCTGATGTCCTACATTTTTTTTGGGCGTCGAAGTTGCGCGAAAGTGTCCTTCAGGCAAAAAAATAATGCCAGTTCAGATGCATGTGTGCTGTCCCGAACACAGCCCACTCGTGAGCCCCCACCCCGCGAACTCTCGCTCGGGGTGGGGAGGGGGAGGGCGGGAGGGGGCGGAGGTAGGAGGCAAGCCGGGAACACACACACACATACACAACATGATATGTCCACTGTTCCCTTCCTCGCACTCCTGGGCCGGCCAGCTCCTTTGGCCTCCCCAACTCTTCCCCCACCCCTCAGCTCTCCTCTGCCACGCCCCCTTTCCCATACCCTCTCCCACGAAACGTTTTTTATCCAAATCTACCCAGAATATTCTCCTCTTCCCTCTTCCTCCTTGTGTCCCAGAATATAGGCCTTACAACAGCGAGTGCCGGCTGTTTTATTTTTGTTTGGATTAGCTCTTGTGTGGGTGGGTTTGTGTAACATTTTTTTTCCTCTTTGCCCCCAAGCCAAAGCTCTCTTTTTGCAGCTTTGTCCACCAGCAAAGACACGCACCAGGAAGAAAAATGTCCAGGGGGTGCCCCTGTGCTGGGGCGGAGGAAGAGTGCTGGCTTTTTCTCGATCGAAACAAAAGATGGGGGGGGGGAGGGACTGTGGTCATCACAACCAGAACACGTTCAAATCGTCTAAATTTGCAACACCAGGAACACACGCACACCTCCCCCCCCCCCCTCCGTCTGCCCTGACTACGTCCCGAAGGGGAGATCAGACGAACACACGTCGGAGTGACTCCTCGAAGGTACCTCTCCTCTCCTCTCCCCGCCACCTCCCCCGCACAAGCAACAACCCGGACTTCTTGTGTTTTTGTTTGTTTGATTTGTTTTCTTGTCTTGAGGGTTTCGCTGGGGAAGACCAACGACCGGGGGCGGGGGTGTGGGGTGGGGAGGTGGGACAGGCGAGGTGCATCGCTGTCTACACAGCTGTGTGTGCTGCAACACGGTGCACCCCTCCCTCAAAGAGGGATGGTGTTGCCTGTGTTTTTTTTGCCACGTGGAATCACGCGTCGGATACGGGTGTGGCGTTGTTGTTAAGTTGGGTTCCAGGTTCGCTTTTGGGGAGGGGATGCGGAGCGTGGTGGTGGTGGTGGCGACGAGGCTAAACCCCCCCCCCCCTCCCTCGACAACCACAACAAGGAAGGGCGTCTCTTGCGGAGAGAAATGGGAAGCCCCTGCCCCCTGCCCCCCCAAGCTTTGATTTACCCGCTCAGTGCCAGGGCTGGGTTTCTACAGATCCATCTCACTTCCGACCCCGGTAGCGTCCACAGCAGCATCGTCACCCAACCACAACAGAGACATGACGTCGGAGCAAACTATGCTGTGAGGCAAGCCGAACACAACGCAGGAGGCTTGCCATGAGGGACGCACCGCTGACATGTGGGATACCGGTGCTGTCGCTGATATGCTCTGGGGCTATCGTCTCAGTGGGCGTGTCTCTGTCGAGTGGGCTCATCATGTATTTTGAGAGTATATCCTCGCTCGATAGAACCCTCTCACAGACAAGTGCCAGTGACATGGAAGGGCTGAAGCATGGGATCCTGGATATCATGGATATGACGAGGTTCGTCGGAAAGGTGAACTTCTTGAGCTCGTTTGAGCTGGGGTACAACGAGACAGATGTGCGGCTGCATGCGAGGGTGCAGGAAGACAAAGGGGTGGCGGCTATCAGCGCGATCTCGAACATGGCAGGTGATGGCCTTGTGCTGCTCTCAAACCCGGATGCAGACGGGTACATGCGCAGCCCTGAGGTGGTCGTCAGCCTGCAGTGCGCGCACCCGCTGCAGAATGGGGGGCGCGAACTGTTCTCAGTATCGGGAGCAGGGGCAATGCCAGCGGTGCCGTCTGCAACTGGTCCGCGTCTGCCGCTCGATCTGTACCGCGTCGATAACCTGACCCTGCAGAAGGAGCGGTACGGCACGCTGGACGTCTCCTATCATGCAGAGCTGCTGCGCGACTGGGTGCCTGGTGACCGCGACCTCCCGTCTGGCTTCGACGCGGTGGAGGCATCGCCAGCAGGGACGCCAGCACCGGCTGTGGCAGAGCGGTGGCGCGAGGGGATGCTGCGCACCTCGAAAACAAGCGGGTTCGTGTACGCATACGGGAGTTGGGATGTTGTGTACCGCCCACCTCCTCCGCCGCACCCGTGGAGCAAGTACCGTGCCATCGTGAAGTATTCGCAGTTCTTCTACTCTGCGTGGCGCGAGCCCCTGCAGGAGTACGCCCTGCGAGCACCACAGGGCACACATGTCGTGGTGTACGACCCTGTCGCGGACGTGGTGTACGCGTCGACACAAGGCGGGGAGCTGGTGGATCAGAATTGCCCGGCAGGCGACCTGCATCTCGGGCTGTTCAAGTCGCCGTGTGTTTTCCGCACCGCGAACCTGTCCCAGCTGCTGCGCGACGCTGTGACGGGTATGGCAGGTGTGCCTGTGCAGCAGATGGTGAAGAAGACGCTGGACGGGGAGGAGCACTTCGCGCGGAGGGACACTGTATCCGAAAACCTGCAGATCACATGGGTGCGCCCCGTGTCGTTTGTGGAGGGCGAGGTGAACGAAGCGTTTGTGATGCTCATCGTCTTCACAGTGATCATGATGGTGCTCGACATCATCGCTGTGGTCGCGGAGGTGCTGCTCGTTGCCCTGCCGCTGCGTGATGCGGAACGCGTCATCCTGCTTGCAGGATCGATGCTGACGGAGGAGGCACAGCGTGTGCTGGCGCCGTACCAGTCCAAGACATTCATCGTGTCGGAGCTGCGGGGCCTGGTGGCAGGCATGTCGGCCGCCACGGCAAGGTTGCATGAATTCCGAGCCTTCATGCCACAATCCTTGCATGTCGAGTCTGACTCAGCCGGTCAGCAGCAGCAGTCAATGGGCAAGCCAGGTGATCCAGATGGTGTGTCGTCAGGCGGCTCCTTTTCGATGCTCAGCTCTCTCAGCGTCAGTGCGGGGGGAGGTGGGCGGTTTGCGTCGTTTGCTGCAACAGGCCTGTCATCACGGGCCGTCTCGTTGGTCGTATCCAACATCCGTGGCTTCCGCAACCTGCCTGCAGAGTGCACCGTGCAGGTCCACTCAGTGTACATTGCCGCTACGTTGGAGCAGGCAACACAGCACTGCGGCCTCGTCGAGGACATGAGTGGGGACCAGGTGCTGCTGAGCTTCGGTGCCAAGGGCTTCCTCCCTTCGCATATGCTGAAGGCTGTGCGGTGTGCTGCGATGCTGAGGGCCGCGCACAGCGGGGATAGTGATGTCAACTTCGGTGTGGCGTGTGGCAGGGCGCAGGTCGGCAACCTGGGGTGCGACACCCTGAAGAAGCGCTGCATCGTGGGCGCGGTGGCCTGTGACGTGCGCACCATCGAACGCTGCGGCAGCGCATGGGACATGCACATCCTGTGCGACGCCTCCATCTCCGAGGCAGCCTCTGGATACTACCACACACGTGCCGTGGGGCTGCTGCAGCTCCAGGGCATGGCGACCCTCGTCTCCGAGCTAGTGGGCACGTGCGTGTCGCAAGGAAATATCGAGTGGATGTATGATCTTGAGAACGCATTACTCTCGAACCCGCACACCACCAGCAACTTGCTGGTGTCCCTCATCTGCAGAGGCGACTTCCAACGTGCCGGGGAAGTCCTGAAGGACGAACCGGTTGATCCTCCAGCAGTGTCCCTCTACAACCTGGCGATGCAGCTCGGCAGACCGCCAGTTCTCGAAGTCCTCCCCGTGACACCGTTGCTGTGCCCCGACAGTAATGCAGCTTTCCAGCAGCCCTCAA
The DNA here is from genome assembly GCA_963210315.1 of Rhynchopus euleeides. NCBI lineage: Eukaryota > Euglenozoa > Diplonemea > Diplonemida > Diplonemidae > Rhynchopus > Rhynchopus euleeides. The sequence goes on from OY723243.1 coordinate 2,304,810, forward strand.
GTCGTACCTCAAGCACGGTCTCTGAGCCAGTGAGCTGAAGCTCACTGGGGGCCTTCGCTCAGGTGTGCAGAAAAGTGAGTCGTCTCGCAAACAGGGGACAAAACTACCACAGTTTGACACAGCACGAAGGCCTCCACTGGACTGTATTGCAATGCAATGGCCAGAGAATTTGTGGCAACTCCTATTCACACGCAGAAACCTCAATGTCCTTCGATTGCCACTCAGGGTGTTGTGCAAATCATCCTCCATGTGGCCCCCACATTGAACACAGCGAGTAGCCCTCTCTTCTCTGCATCAAAAAGAGTGTGCCAGTGTGACAACCGTTAGTGTGTACGGGCATCGCAGAGCAAGGCATAGACAGGTGTCTTCTCGCAATGCACACCCTTCAGTTCTTCCTTCTTTCTTTCAGGCTTTGTGCACCGTACACAGTATTGATCGTTCTGCGGAGCCCAGCCGGGGAAACATGATGTGGCCCTTGCTGGAGCTTGCGGCAACACTGCTCTTCCTGTTCTGCACCGTTCCTTCCTTTATGCGATTCTGAAAGATATTTTGTTCTATGGGGAGGAGCGCCGAACTCCCTCTGACGCCTCTCATACACGGTGGACTCCCACACGTCAGGGTGCACCTTTTTGGGATATCGGAATAGCGGGGGTCTGGCGAGGTCCGACCCCGCTCGCGGGGGTCGTCTGGGCACCAAAAATAGCAGGGCAGACTCCCGCTAGCGGGGGTCTCCCAGACCCCCGCTCCAGGGGGTGGGAGTCCACCGTGTATGACCTCGTCCTAAACCCCCCCCCCCCTAGGCATAGGGTGCGGGCGATTCGCCTATCGCCCTATATTCGCCCAACCGGGTTCGAGCCCCGATTATCGCGTATCGAATCGCCTTATCGCCCATTATCGCCCGATTATCGCCAAATTATCGCCCAGTATCGCCCGTTTTCTTTCACACTTTCTGAAGGGGTTTTCAGCTAGTGGTGAGTGGGTTACCGCTCTACTGACCCTGGGTCCCACAGGGCCCTGTGACCTCGTCAACAACTGGGCCAAGACCTAGGACTCTGCATCAGAAATCAGCTTCTGACCACTGACGTCATGCGGGTGGGTCATTTCCTCGGTCAAAACCCACGTGAGGAACTGGGCATTGTCCCAGATCCTGACCTCGCTCAGGACCTGTTCACTCGCCGTTACTAGGAGCACTCGTGAGCATGAAGCGGGTACACCTTAGTGTTGAAGGAGATGCGTGGTTCTAGTGTAGTCGGTCTGAATGGGAGGAGATGAACTCCGTACGTTTGAGATGACTCATTGCATAGCCCACAGGAAGCTTCACGGCTGATCTGAGACCTGGGGCGGTTCTGACCCTGGTCACAGAGTCATGACCCACTGAGAACACTGGAGCAGAGGGCTTGATCTAGGTCAGGAACCGGGTCTTCACTGAGGCAATGACCCACTCACCACCTCAGCAGTGATCTGACGTCCCTGGCCGGGCCATTTTGCCCCCAAAAATACGACGGAAACATTATCGCCCACTTATCGCCTTGACAGAATGGGCGATAATGAGGGCGATAATTTTTGCAATTTGGGCGATAACCGAATCGCCCGCACCCTATGCCTAGGGGTGGTCTAAAGCTGTTTAAAAACGTATTTTTGAGGTACCCCCAGAACACCCCAAAAGTGCATAAAAACCCCACAAACCGACCCAAAACCCTCCGGAAACGTGTTTTTGGGGTGTTTCGCATGTGTTGGGCTTGATTTTTTGGCACTATACCAAAAGGTGAAAAGGTGGCCACCTTCCCGTACCTGGGCCTGGCCACCTTTGGGGCCTTGAACACACACAGATGCCGTGCACAACGCCGGATGGGCAGGTGGTCCAGCAGGAAGTACAGTTCTTCGTGGTGCTTTTTCTGGGGCTGAAGACGGTCATTTGCAAGGTGGGAGGCAGTTGCCTGCTCCAAAATCGCTCACAGTACAGCGGCTGCATCCCAACCCCAGAAGGGCGTTTCTGCTGGCCCTGGGCAAGGCCGTGCCTGGTCTATCAGGGAGTGGCAGGTGGTGGACAGCGCAGGTTTGTCTGGTGCCTGAATTGTGAGCACAGGCGGTATCCTCACCGCGCCAGATGGAGGAAAAAGGGCTTGCCTCGGCAAGCATTACAACTGCTGACCACGAATCGTCAGCAATTACTGCAGTACACCAAGCTGGCCTGTCTGTAGCAGATAGATGTGCTCCACAGAAGTAGAAGCACACGACAGAAGCTGCTGCTTCAATACTCGGTGAGGAGATACTGATGCGATTGCATCACTGCACAAGGCCCTATCATCCGCCACAGTGTCCACCACTTTCACCGGTATCTAAGTACAAGCTAAGCTCTGTGCGCAGTCTCGGGGGGTCCTCAGCCCGGGTGCGAACGTCAGGTGAGGCACAAGTCAGGCAAGTATGCCTGGATTCTGCAGTCAGCGTCGAACGTACGAGGAATGGCTAGATGATTTCCTAGCTGTTGAAGACGGAGACTTGCACAGCCCCGAGAGCACAGCCCTCGATGTGCTGCTCGACCCCAGAAGTACACCGCGTGCCGCTCCCGTCTGCTATTCTTTCTTTTCAGCAGCAATGCAGCACATGAACCGTGGTCACCATATTAAACCTGCGCATGGCAGGGCAGTGTCTCACCGGATCATCGGGAGGGGTGTATAACGACCTGCAGGGCTGGCTCAAGTCGGTGAGAAACTTCCGTGCACCTCCTTCCCTGTATACCACCAAATGGCACGGCACCACTGGGGCCACGAAACCACCCACCATTTGGCGCCAATCATGAGGGGCTGCTCAAACAGGAGCTTACTGAGTGCCTCGGGTCAGCCATTATGTGTCCCCGTACCCTCCTGGCGCTCAGAAGTCGTGTTTCAGTGTTGTTTCCGTGCCCAGGGGATAATGTGTCTCTCTCCTGGCCACCCCCAGGTACGGGAAGGTGGCCACCCCAAAAATATGGTCAAAAAAGCCCACCAAACACCTCCAAACACCCCTACACACCATTTTTTTGGGGTTCCGGACCGGTTCTGGGTGGGTTTCACGGTTTTTGGGGGCCTCTGGGGTGTTGTGCAAAAAAATGCAAAATTTACGCTTTTTGGGGGCTTTAGACCACCCCTACCCCCCCCCCCCCCCCCGCTTTGCACTTTTTCAGGTTTTTTCAGGTTTTTGGGGGATTTTTGAATTTTTCACTTGTTACACGACGCCCATGGACCAAAAACAGGTCCTGGGGCACATGCGCACTATAAAAATAGCCCTTCTGGGGGGGCCCTCGCTACCAGTCACTGCTCGTCACAGCTCGTCAGCCAGTGAGGGGAAGTGGGCCGTGGCTCACTTTTTCTCACTCAGTCACACTTGGTAGCGAAGGCCCCCTGGGCCAAAAATATGGCCCCGAAGGCCCCGAAGATCATGACAGAGTCTCTCCAGAGGCTTGCCCACAAAAGGAGCTTTATGACCGGAAGTGGGGTGATGCAGGTCACGACATCATCAAGACCACAAGAGATGCCCGCGTCTTTGGTGGAAGCACAGAAGGAAGCGCTGATCTTGTTGCAACTGCTCTGGGAAAGGTGCCCTCCCTGGCACCTCTCACGCCGCCCTTGTTGTAAGTGTCAATGAGGACATACGGACACACGCCGAACCGTGATTCACCCACTTCGGGACGACAGCTTTTCCTAGGCAGATATGAAGACACAGGGTTCGTCTGCGGCGATGATCTGTTCCGGCAAAGGGGAAGGAATCCCGAGCATGTTGATCATGCAGACAATATCTCTGAAGCAGGCACCCATACTTTCTGGGTGTGCGTGTTGCGGGACGTGTGGATAGCTGTCCAATCTGAGAGAAGACAAGGGCCTTGCGGAGGCCCTTGTCCCTTCCACCGCACAAGGAAGGGCGGGTTTGGTCCTGTGCTGCATGCCTCTCGGACGCAACCTCCCTCGCCGCCCAGCACGTGATGTGCAAGCTTGCGTATGTGCTTCAGGGGCGCAGCCGCCGTGCCTCACAATCGACAGCCTGCAGCAACCCTGTCACCCTCCGCGCAGATATGGCTCCTGGAAGCCCGCAGCATCAGAGTGCTAACCCAATGTACCGAACATTACCCCATGTAGATAGAGGGTGCGTAGTTGGGCAAAATCGTGTCTCCGAAATTAAAAGCGACCGAAATTTCGCATTGTCTTCAGCCAGTAGGTACCCAGGTGGTCTTTTTGGGCACCGTGGAGATCGTCTTCACGTGTCTTCAATTCATAAATGCTCTCCTGTGGGTCTAAAATCGCATTTTTCACCTTTTTTCAGCTATTTTGGCATTTTTGTTAGGGAGAATACCAAAATCGCAATTTGACCCCCTCCAGACCCCCTTTTTAGGCCCAAAAAATCCCAAAATGGCCCGAAACATATTTCTGGCCATCTTGGAGGTGCAGACGCACTCAGGAACCACCCAGATACCTTCCTGGAAGTGTTTCTAGGGTGTTTTTCACCTATTTTCACCTGAAGACACGTGAAGACGCACTTTTTGGAGGGGTCCCAGGCCCAGGTCCTGCCCAATAGTCCTTCCAAATGGCGAAAAACCAATTTCTGGCCATCTGGGAGGTGAAGACGCACTCAGGAACCACCCAAACACATTCCTGGAGGTGTTTCTAGGGTGTTTTTGGGCATTTTTCAGGTGAAGACACGTGAAGACGCCTGCAGACGCGCCTTTTTTGGGGCCCAGCAACCCAGTCGGACCAATTCAGCGTGTTTGTCACCAATTCAGACCAACTGGGCATGTGATTCAGAAGTTCGGACCAATTCGTGACCAATTCGTACCGAATTGGTCACCAACATGCCGAATTAGTCCGAATTGGTGGCGAATTGGTTTGAATTGGTGGCTCACACACAGCCCTTCGGGGTCCAACAGCGATTACGGACCTACATAGCGTGGCCACCACCAATTCAAGCCAATTCACGACCAATTCGGACCAATTCGTGACAAATTCGGACCGAATTGGTTACTGACATGTCACTACAGCTTGAATTGGTAGCGAATTGGTCCGAATTGGTGATTGACATGCCATTACAGCTTGAATTGGTCGCGAATTGGTCCGAATTGGTGACTGACATGCAATTACAGCTTGAATTGGTAACGAATTGGTCCGAATTGGTAACTGGCGTGCCATTACAGCTTGAATTGGTAACGAATTGGTCCGAATTGGTGACTGACATGCCATTACAGCTTGAATTGGTCACGGATTGGTCCGAATTGGTGATTGGCATGCCATTACAGCCTGAATTGGTCATGAATTGGTCCGAATTTGTGACTGACATGTGATTACAGCTTGAATTGGTAGCGAATTGGTCCGAATTGGTGATTGCCATGCCATTACAGCCTGAATTGGTAACGAATTGGTCCGAATTGGTGATTGTCATGCCATTACAGCTTGAATTGGTAGCGAATTGGTCCGAATTGGTGATTGACATGCCATTACAGCTTGAATTGGTCGCGAATTGGTCCGAATTGGTGACTGACATGCAATTACAGCTTGAATTGGTCACGAATTGGTCCGAATTGGTGACTGACATGCCATTACAGCTTGAATTGGTAACGAATTGGTCCGAATTGGTGACTGACATGCCATTACAGCTTGAATTGGTAACGAATTGGTCCGAATTGGTGATTGGCATGTCATTACAGCCTGAATTGGTAACGAATTGGTCCGAATTGGTGATTGGCATGCCATTACAGCTTGAATTGGTAACGAATTGGTCCGAATTGGTGATTGGCATGCCATTACAGCCTGAATTGGTAACGAATTGGTCCGAATTGGTGACTGACATGCCATTACAGCTTGAATTGGTAACGAATTGGTCCGAATTGGTGATTGGCATGTCATTACAGCCTGAATTGGTAACGAATTGGTCCGAATTGGTGACTGACATGCAATTACAGCTTGAATTGGTAGCGAATTGGTCCGAACTGGTGACTGACATGTCATTACAGCCTGAATTGGTAACGAATTGGTCCGAATTGGTGATTGACATGCCATTACAGCTTGAATTGGTAGCGAATTGGTCCGAATTGGTGATTGACATGCAATTACAGCTTGAATTGGTAACGAATTGGTCCGAATTGGTGATTGGCATGTCATTACAGCCTGAATTGGTAACGAATTGGTCCGAATTGGTGATTGACATGCCATTACAGCTTGAATTGGTAGCGAATTGGTCCGAATTGGTGATTGACATGCAATTACAGCTTGAATTGGTAACGAATTGGTCCGAATTGGTGATTGGCATGTCATTACAGCCTGAATTGGTAGCGAATTGGTCCGAATTGGTGATTGGCATGCCATTACAGCTTGAATTGGTAGCGAATTGGTCCGAATTGGTGATTGACATGCAATTACAGCTTGAATTCGTAACGAATTCGTCCGAATTGGTGACCCGTGTCACACCGGTGGGAACAGGGGCCAGCACCGCCATCTCGAGGAGGACCCGGGCCGTTCTTTGTATTCTTCACAGTCGCAGCCTTCGGCTTGTCGTTGTCCGTCAGCGTAGCGCCCACCCAGCCTGCAGAGATCTTGCACCGTCTTCAACAGCAACCTTTGACCCGACAATTTTTGGGGCATTTTTTCACCAAATAAAATCACTCTGCGCGCCAAGTCGAAGACGTTTTTGGGGACTTTTGGTGTCCCCAATTTTTCAATTTTCGAAAAATAAGCTCACTTTGCTAAACTGGACCCAACTCCCCACACTCTTTTTTAAGCGAAAAACAGCAAATTTCGGCCGATTTTTTCTCATTTTTTCTCATTTTTTTTCACCGACTTTTCCATACCCCCAATGGGACCACCCTATTTCGGAGACACGCTTTTATGAGGGATTCTCTGTTTGTCCGCCTCCCCTAATGTAGACCTCAGAGAAGTGGATGAGCCGCTGTCACGGATAAATAACACGATAAAGCGAAGGGCCGAGGAACGGGAGAAAATCACCCAATCACAGCAAAAAAGTGCGAGAAAACGGTCGAAGCACCCCCAGAACACATCCCCCAAACCCCTCATGGATGTGTTTGTGGGTCTGTGACAGGTGCATGGGGTCTGTTAGGCAATTTTTCTGACAAAAACCTGAAAAAACCCCGGTTGCAAAAGGTGGGGGAGGGGGGGTTTTTTTAGGACGAGCCCTTATTATCGAGTGTGCTGGAACAAGAGGGCGTGTCCAGAGAAATGGGTGGGTGGGTGGGTGGGGGGTCAAGGGAACCCGAAGAGTTCGGCAAATATGGTGCCACAGTTCGCCAACCCTATCTCCCCCCACTTGTTGTTGTTCAGCTAAACCTGCCCAGGGTCACGGTAAAAAGACTGTTGGCAGCACACGCATGGACACACCTACACGCACAGGTTGCGCAACGCAACACATTTTATCACGTCTGGCACCCACCGCCCCACCCACACCGCCACCACCACGTCACAGGAGGGTGGTGGTAGTCTGCTTGCGCTTCCGCGCCACTGCAAAGACTACCCCACACTACCCCACGCCATGGGCGATGACTGGCGCCGGAGTACAGCACGGAGCTGGGGGGCCGCCAGCCGAGGCTCCCACAGCGCAGGGAGAGAACGAGAGGAGGAGTCTGTGGTGCAGCTGAGTGAGAAGGTGTGCCTGTGCTCTGTGTCTAGGGCGAGGATGTGGGGGTGGGTCTTCGGGAGAAGTCAGATCGTTTCCTTGTGTGGTGGGGGAATATCACCGCAAAGGGCCTGGATTGAAAGGCATGAAAGCATCAAAAGACACCCGGGTGGGGAAGGATTAGAAGGGTAGCAGCGAGGCTTGATTTGCGCAGTTTGCAACAGCTGGCAACCCGTCATTGGACACACAGGAGCTTCAGAGTATCCTCCAGAAGCACGGGGTTTCTACCGCACGACGATCAGCAGCAGACCAGCGTGATGAGATTATCTCGATGCTGTCGCGGAAGGTGCAGGAATCGGGTGACCTTTTCGAGCTTCTCGAGGCACGCATGCTGGACAGAGAGCGCGACCTGGAGCACACACGGAGGGACCTGCTGGACTGTGAGGAAGACCTCCGACGGGCTGAGGACGAAATAGACAGGGTATGGCCTTGGCATCGCATATTAGCCAGCGGATGTGGACTTTATTTGAACCTGTCCTGTGAGTTGCTTCGACGGACCCCCAACCCCCTCGAACCACCATCACCACCATTACTCAGCTTCGAGCAATGCCGCCACCTGCAGAAAGGGTGCGTGTGGAGCGTGCCGACACGACAGAGCTTGAGTATGAGGTTGCCGCACGTGACAGGACGATCCGTGCCTTGGAGGAGGAGCTGGCTGAGCGTGAGAGCACCAACAAGCTGATGAAGGACATGCTGGATCAGAAGACGTCGAACATCAACCTGCTGAAGGTGCACCACCAGACGGAGCTGAACTCGCAGGGCGGGATCTTCAACAGCGTGCTGGACAAGCGGGAGGACGAGCTGGATGGCCTGCGCAAGGCTGTGGAGCAGCGGGAGGAGGGGATGAGTGTCCTGAAGGCGGAGCACGAGCGCCTCATCGAGGACATATGCATCATATTCAGCCTGGAGCCTGTGCGCACCGACACGGCTGTCCTCGACTCGCTGCGCACCGTGCAGCAGTACCTCGAGGATCGCGATGCGGACCTGGCGACCCTCGTGCAGCAGCACGACATCCTGTCGGAGCAGCACGACGCAACTCTTGTGGAGCTGAACGAGGCACGTGCAAAGCCTGCCCCAGCTCCTGAACGCTCGTCGTCAGCAGCTGAGGTTCACCATCTGCAGGGGATGCTCAAGCAAGCAGACGATGCTGTATGTGGGGCAGTGTGTGCTATGTTGTTGCCATCTTTCAGTTGAGATCCGCAGAGCGCTGAAGAGCAGGGGTGGGGTGTGCAAACGTTCTCAGTGGGGCTTGCAAACGGCACGTAGCTTGCCATGTGTGTGTTGTGGGTGTTTCACATGTGGTAATGTTGTGTGAATGCCACCTACACTGCACACACGCAGCGCAAGGAGCTGGGTATTGAGTCGGGGCGGGAGCTGCAGGAGCTCCGGGCAGAGAACCATAAGCTGGAGGTATGGATACACACATTGCCGTGCTTCACAGCGATAGTTCTTGCCGGCTGTCACAAACAAACCCGATGAACACGCAGTCAACAGGACTACCCTTCCAACAACACCCTCACGCGTGTTGTGCATACCAACCACCCCTGCAGGCCCAGCTCGCGACTGCACGGCAGGTGGGTAACACCGACGGGACGGGTGTGGCGGAGGCTGTTTGCGAGCTCGTCAGTGCCATGTCACGGCACGGGCTGCATATCCACGAAGCACCGCTCGCCGTGCAGACCAGCGAGGCGCAAGACCTGTTGGAGGCTGCGCTGAGCGAGCTGGACGAGCTGCACCGCAGCAGGTCCAAGAGCCGCAGGCAGAAGGAAGAAATCATCAGCGCGGTGCTGGAGGACCCCTTCGTGCAGGCCATGGCGTGGGACAGCGAGAGTGAACCCGACGACGACGACCTCAGCGACCACATCTCCAGTGGAGAGCGCTGGGCACGCACCCGGGTGCGGGTGCGCAGCGTGGTGGACCGCCTCGCCCGGCGCGAGAAGGAAGTGTCGAAGCTGCGCAACCACTGCCAGACCCTGCGGGATGAGTGCAGCACCATCGGCCAGAGCGTCGGGCCCTACCTGGGGCTCGTCGCCGAGTCGAGCAGAGCATGCGACGACACAGGCCCTGGGGTGCGCCTGATAGACGTGCGGAAGTACACAGCAGCAGACAGGGCGGGGCTGAAGCAGGGGGACCGCCTCATCGAGCTCGGAGGGCGAAGCGTCACGTGTGCGTATGACCTGGACAGGGTGCTGTCGGAGCTGTGCCCCGGTGATACGGTCGACGTAACGTACGTCAGGGGGAAAGCCACGTGCAGCTCGATGCTGGTGGTGGACCCCGCGAATGACGGGCGGAGGAGGAAGAAGAAAATGGCGCGCGCGGAGATCCAGGCGCGCGTGGGGAGCAGCACAGTGTCGGAGGGCAGCGCACGCAGGAAGAAGCGCGGCGACTACTAGAAAATAATGTACCGTAGATCGGCACAGCCGAAAGCAAACCGTTGGGGGGTTGCGGAGAGCGGGGGGGGCGGGAGTGCTCCTTGGCATGGGGATTCCCCCCCCTCCCTAGCTTGCCCGCTTCTTCCCTGTGACGTGTGTGATTATTTATTGTCTTTTGCTTTTCTCGTGTTGTGTGCCGCGCTCGCCTGCGCTTCCACCGATACCCTTCCCCGCCACCCCTCCCCCCCTTCGGGCCGGGGAGGGTCGGATAGTCTAGACTAGTATGCTCGCAGAGGAGAGAGTAGTGAGAGAGAGAGATACAATGTGGTCATTCCCTCACTGGGATACACGAAGAGTTGTCTTCAAGACACACTTTAAGTCTGGGAGAGAGGGGTTTTCGCTGCTGGGCGGGATCTCAGGGATATAGAGAGAGAAGGGGGCAGTGAGGAGGGCGTCGAATCACCGCCCCCTCCACGCCACCAGAGGAGCTGAACTAGAGATGGGTAAGGGGGTAGTGAGAGATCTCATGGGGTGTGGAGGACCCCGGCCCCCCCCCGCCCCTCCCCCGCCCGACACCACGCCCTCAACCCAATCCCGTTGGCTGGCTCAGTTTGGGCGAGGAGTGGAGGGTTGCATGTGTGGGGTCAGTCCCTCACTAGTGTGGTTCTTCATCTCACAGAAGACCTCTCCGGTAGAAATACCCCTGCCCTCTCATGGCTGCCAAGGTAGGGCAACTTGACGCGTCTCGGCCCGTGTCCTCACGCATCAGCGAGAAGTATCAGGTCTTTCAGCCTTTCCTACCGCATTCCTTTCGCCTTTCTGACAGCATCCTCCAGAAGCGCACGTGATTCCTGGTGTTCCTCCAACAACCCCCCCGCAACCGATTTGCGGTTGAACTGCGGTGCTGTGATTCCGCAGGCCGGGTCTTGTCAGCTCCATCGCTTTCTTGAACAGTGGGTGCTCTACATGCGAGAACGTTGTTGCTGTGCAGAAGAAGAAACGGGCCCACGCTTCGTCGATATTCCCCCACCCATCCTTGGTGGGTTACACAGCAGAATTGCTTGGGGGGTGAGGGGGGGGTTCACACCTCCCCTCTGCAGATTAACACCCTGGTTGCACAAACAAACGCATTTACGTACCGCCGGCTCCTTTTTAGGGGGGAAACACACCCCCTCCGAGGCAAGCAAGTGAGAGAAATCACCCACCCCACCCCCACCACCCCCACCTGCAGATGAAGCGCCGCCCTGCACAGCAGGGGCGGCAGAGGGCAGGGCACGATGCGGGGCCCCTCACAGAGGGCGAGGCCCAGGCGCTGAGCTCCGCGCTGGGCAACCTGCTGCAGGTGCAGGAGACGCTGTCGCTGAAGCAGTCCGCCATCGCCGCCCGCCTCCTCCACCTGTCGGCCAGCGGGGCCATCGGCTCCTCCTCCTCCCCCTCCCTGTCGCCCAGGAGCACCCCGCGCGAGCCGCATCCGCAGCCACACCCAGACACCCACACCCCCCTCCTCCGCGCAGCACAACCCAACACCTCCACCGCCACCTCGGCCTACACCTACCCCAACACAGCCACGCCGCCACCCCCAGTCCCCCTGGCACTGCAGGGGATAGCCCCCTCTCGCACTGTGCTGCTTCCAGCCGGGGAGGCTCGGAATGGGGGGCCCCGTGTGCAGTTTGCACGGCAGCCTCCGCCGCTGCCGCAGCCACAGCCACACCCCACCGGCGTGCGTCGGCCTGCGTGGGACACAAGTGTGCTGGCCAGGCCGAAGGGGCGCACGCAGGAGCAGGTGATGGAGGGCATCAGCGAGGCAAAGCATCTCCGCGAGTCGATGAAGACGCCTTGGGAGAGCCGTGCCCGGAGGAATCTGGTGCGTGTGCCTGCGGCGTGCAGGAGTGCCAGGGCGTGCCGTGCCGAGGCGAAGGAGGCTGTGCAAGCGATAGACAGGCTGCTGCAGGGGCACGAGCGTCTGCAGACCCGGGGGGTTCCTCCGGCAGGTGGGGTCGCAGCACCAGCAGACCCAGCAGAAGCCGCCGAAGGCGGCGGTGGCGGTGGCGGAGGCATCGAGGAGGAGGCGTGGGTGTCGCAGGGGGGTGGCACCCCTGGCGTGGCGGCCACGCCTGCACCCTGTGTGACGCCGTCCTCAGCTACGCCGACTCCGCCCGGCGGGCCTGTCCCGATGGCGCTGCCTGTGGAGCTCCCCCCGTCTGCGCCCAACTCGCTGTCGCCCTCGCCGGAGGTGCCGGGTGTGGGGGGCGAGGAGGGGCTTGGCGGGGGGTCCGGTCCGGCGAGCCCCGCCAGCAGTTTGCTGAAGGGGTTGGCGTCGCTGGCGCCGGCCACGTTCTCGCTGCTTGCAGCCGGGCCGGATGAGGTGGCGGAGGGGAGGAAGGGGGTGGGCGGGGGTGAGGACCGCCCGGTGGTGGTGGGCGAGGAGGAGGAGGAGGAGGGGGGTGAGGGTGGTCGGCAGAGGGGGAGGCCGGGCGGCAGCCACGGGAATATGCAGCCCGATTCCAGCTGGGGCAGCGAGTCGTACAGCGGGTCGGGTTCGCTGCAGGCGAAGGTTGCTGCGTTTGATCCGGTGAATCGGGTCAGCCGTGACTCTGCCTTCCGGTTTGTCGCCGTGCAGGACATTGAGAGCGCGAGCCAGTCTTCATTGCAGAGCCCGCAGAGCTCATCTTCCAGCAGCTCCACCTCGAGCTCGTCGTAGTCCTGCTCTGTGAGCGGGGGGGGGGGGGGGGGGATCGGAGGCGAGGGGCATGCACTCTGCGAGAGTAGAAAATCTGTACCCACCCCGGGCCCAATGGCCACATTATTTCCCAAAATATATTCCGTCGTCCCAAAGAACTTTGCAGTGGGAGATCTCTTCCACCAGGCTGTTAGAAGAGTCTTTCATTGCGGTGCCGAAAAAACAGTGCAATCAATTCGGTACATGGCCTCCTATAGACTAACACTATAGGTGAAAAATCGCCAAACTTTGCCGAGGGGTTGCCCGAAAGCCAAGACCCGAGGGGTTATGGGGCTGCGTTATTCCATTGGGGTTTGCCACGCTCTCTCTCTTTCTCTCTCTCGGGCTTTTCAGAACAGTACAGGGGTGGGGTGGGAGGTGGGAGGTGTGCTCCACTCTCGGTCCACACAACACGTGCCGTGTATAGCCATGTGTTGCGAGGGCGGGAGGGGGGGGGGGGGGAGGGCTCTGCTCTACGCCTCCCATATCTGCACCTCAGAGCGAAGGTACCACCCGCCCCACCTCACAACCACCCCAGCATCTGTTATTGTTTCGTCATTCTCTCTGCGCCTCCCTCACCACCCCCACACCCTCACACCGGGGGGGGGGGGGGGTTGGGGTTGGCGGTTTCTTTGCTCCACGGTGGTCTTATGCAGAAAATGCATATCATTTTGCTAATCAAATTTTTGCATATCAAAATTTTCCGATTTACATATGTAAATTTTGGAGTTTACATATGGCTTCGTTCATAAACACCCCCCCCCCCCAGATTGGGCCTTTTAGCCATTTTTGGCCAAAAATTGGGAATAATCGCATTCACCACCCTCGTCTGCCCCCCACCTGCACTTCGGGGGGTCCGGGGGGGCCACGGGGGACCCAGGAGTCCATTTTGCTCTCTCATTGGCATGAGAAATGGGGAAAAATACCTTCTCGCGAGCCTGGTACCGGATCACAAAAGAGCTGCCGAAATCGGCGTAAGTCTTCGTTCGACGAAACAGATGAGGGATCAGATTGCTCGCGGAGTGGTCGTAGTCAGTGTCTCGGTATGCTGGCACCGAGCATCATTTAGCAGATGACAGGACTTCGACCTGGAGAGCAAACGCCACATCGTCCACGGGTTCCGGGATGACGGATAGTCAGAAGAGTGTAACATGCCCGTAGGTACAGGGTGTTCTCGAGGCAAGGGTGAGCCCCGGCGGTCGACCCACTACGATTCACAGAGGACAACATCGATACGAACCAGTGTTCGACGGTGTGCTGATTCGGATGCACAGATGAGGGTCCCGCAAATCAGGCATCTACCTGCGCTCATTGCAGCTTTGGAAGGACACTGTCTGGTATAACCAGACGGTGGCGGACGAGTGTGGTGAAAGACGGGTATCATCTGCACAGCTCGACGACCAATTACATGTGTCACACAAGGCCATCCGACTGGTGGCTACTGCACTCGGGAGGGCAGCCCCCAGACGGAGTGAAAACATCTGCCGCAGCCAGTAGGACCACCACACGTCGGGGAGGAACTGCAGGATTTGCTCCACTCTGATGGTTCATTTTGACTTTTGTTAGGGGTCTGACACTCTGGCGCAACTCTGGCAACTGTATCGACGTCAATGGAGGCGCAACGAACGAAGCCCCTATCAAAGGAGTCCCTGGTTCCCTCGTGGATGACATGTGCTCTGGTCCGGGTAAATACCAGAAGGCAGGAGAGTCGCAGAGACGGCCTAATGGAGCGTGGAAAAATGATACATTCCCCTCATGATTGTGGGTCTTTTGCACAAAAATGGCCGGAAAAAGGCCTCCCAAGTGCCCCCGAACCTGTTTTCCCACCTCGAGGGTGGTTGCGAGGGTGGTGAATGCGATTTTCCCCAATTTTCGCCCAAAAATGGCTAAAAGGCCCAATCTGGGGGGGGGTGTTTATGAACGAACCCATATGTAAAATCCGGAGCTTACATATGTAAATCCGGAGGTTGCATATGTACCCCCGAGGCAAAAATGAGCGAACGGGCAGCATGCCGTTCCTCTTTTTTGCCTCGTGAGAGGTTCCCCCCCCACCAGGCAGGTGAAAAATGAAGAAACGGGCAGCATGCCGTTCTACATTTTCCCTTGCAAGGCAGGGAGGGCGCCCCCCATGCCAGACAGCAGCCACCCCTGCAGGGGCAACAACTGACGGGCATGGGGGAACGAGGTGGGTCTGGACCCGACACCGCCACCACACGCGCAGTGCACCTTTCGGATACACTGTCGTGAGTGGGGTGTGGGCAGTTCCCCTATCCTGTGAGCTCCTTTCGGACGAAGAGGTGCAGCGGTTATCTGCAACCTTCGTCCTGGACTTGCCTCGGGGGGAACGCCACGGTTTACCGCGGGTCCCGACGAGGGCACTCAGGCAGGATCTTCACGCCACCCCGCACCGAGGTCCCTTCTCACGCGGCGTGTCTCCCAGGTTCATGGCGGCGTCATCAGGTCAGGCTTTGTAGTCTCTACACCATCAGTAGTAAGGGAAATCCTAAAACCATACATGAAATCCACCTTTTGGGCCGCTGGTGTACGAGGCTTGTTCCTCCAATTGAATCATGTTTGCTGTGTCAGGCAATATCAATACAGCCGCTGAAAGAAGTCAAGGTGTTGTGGATCTGCTGCTCACAGGAAGGATTCAGGGTGGATCACAAGACTGACCACCCTCTTTCCTTTGTCAAGTACCCTGTAAAACATCAGAACACCAAGTATCTTTCAACACTACATGTTCAAGAGTGGAATCAGTGGAATCGGAAGGGGTCACCTACCACACGGACACAGTTCCCGCGACTAATAAATGCCGAGAGTTCCGGTGTCCGACCACCTGGTATTACTTGGCTCCATCCACCCAGTCATTACGAGGGGGCGTCCCTTGAAGCCAGTTCCGCAGAACTCAGACCCCCCTTAAAACCAATGTCCTGTGTAGACAACTACTTAGCCTGCCTGATGACGACACCAATTCGCTGGGAGAGACGCCGCGGTCCAGGACCCCAATGGGGATGACGTGGCATTGTTTGACCGAATCGGTTGTGTAAGTGTGTAGCCCCCTCCGCCCTCTGTCCCTCCCCCCAGGGTGGTGTGTGGAGGCGAGAAGCGCAAACAGCAGCAATGCAGGCATAGCAAAAAGTGGATCCCTGCAGGTAGACCCTCGGGGTACATCCCTATCATCGGGTCACCTGAAATTTCCCAATTTGAAAATCTGCAACAATCAAGGCAACACGCGATGGGACGGGGCACATGACCTTGCACAGGGGTGGGGGGGGCAGAAGGCAGGGGGTGGGGTTGCGGTTGGGGTAGGTATAGCGTTTGAATACTTGAGTTTTGTCTGAATTTCGCACAAGAGACGACCCGAACCTCAATTGGCCGATTTTCTCCCCACAACCCCGATTTGGAGGCAACCCTCATTTGCTTGATTTTTGGGGTCGCATGAGGGAACTCGGGGCGGAAACTCGAGATTTTCTCACGACTGTCTTCGAAAATGGACAGTTCCAGACCACCAGGACCCGATTTTCGTCCCAGAAAATTTTGGGTCAATATTTTGGGCGAGATTTGGCCAAGGCCAAAAATCAGCCATTTTCGGGACCGGTTTTAACGCGTTTTAGGGCCCAAAATAGGCTCAAAACTCAAAAATTCCTTCGAAATCGGCCTCAAACGTCCAAAATAGACCCACCCCGGAAAAAAAATTCGAAAAGGGTCCCCCTATAAATCGCCGGATTTTACATATGTAAATCGGAATTTACATATATCAACCAAAATCTGAAAAACCGTATACTTTTTCAAAATTTTGAGTAAATGGCACTCCGCTACACCTTTTTCAACATTTTTTTTATCGTGTAACGTACGGAATTGGCGCTTTTCAGGACAATAATTTTTCCAAAAAAATATTTTTTTTTGGTGGAGAAATTCGGAAAAACTGTTTTTGCCGATATTTTCTTCGGAATTTCACCCCCGCGGATCGCCACAAAAAGACCCGGTTTTTGACGGAATTTGAGAGTTGAGCTCCGTAGATTACACCATAAAAAAAATCGGTGAATTTAGTGGAGTAGAGTCCAATTTACTGCTGCCCAACCACTATTACCAACTTTCCTAAGGAAAATCCCCCCAAAAATCGACCCAAAAATGGGTCCGTCTCAGGGAGGCGTCCGGGCCGGAAACAAAATTTTTCCGGCCCAAAAATGTGATTCCTGTGTAGTTTTAGTGAGAACCTTCCCAGGGAAAAACAATCGGTGACTTTTGCGGTGTATAAGGCCTCCTACACGGGGTCCCAAAGTACACAAAAATAGCCGAAAATAGCCGAAATCCTGGAGCAATTGAGAAAGTCAGGGGAGAGGTGGGGGCAGTGATCTCGTGCCAGGGCTGGCAGGGGGGGCCGCGGCCCCACCTCCCTTTTTCTGTAATTTTTGGGGAGGGTGGGCCGCCAGGGGTGGCATGGCCCTACCTCGGCCCTACCTTGGCCCTACCTCAATATTTTCCCCGTCGAATTTTGCGGATGGGTCAGATTTTGGGGCTTTTGGGTTCGGCCTTGTAGCCGTGTTTTCACGCGCAGCGTATGAAAACCCAACGCCATCATGAGCAGGTGTACCAGGTGCTGGGGGCTTGGTGGTGCTCATCGAAGCGCACCGTCAGGCACTCATCAGGTCAAGCGAAGGATCATCCCCGCCTGGAATGTGCAACAGCACCAACCGGTGTGGGGATTAGCCTTCGAGGGATTTTAGGATGTTCACTACCGTGGCCTCCGGCGGCTGGGGGGCTCCGCCCCCCAGACCCCCCTGTAGCCTGTTAGCTTTGCTGCCGTTCCTGAACACGGCGCGCTGGCAAAGTTACTCGGGATTGCAGTTTTGCAAGTGCTCAATGGCAACCCAAGACCCCCTGACTACTGATTTTTGGTCCAGCAGGACGATCTAAGGCGGCAGCATCCGATGCCTTTCGAATTGGGGGGAAAACGTTCTGTGGCCCTGTTTGCATCATACTGCGGGAAATCGGAGTGGGGTTGGGCTGCACTTTTTCCCCTGCGGAGCGAGCTCGGCCCACCCTGTGCCCTACCTCTTTTTTGGTTTGCCCGACCCCCAGCGAGACCACTGGGTGGGGGGCCTTCAGGCCATTCTGCACTGCCCGGGGAAGCAGGGTGATGTTGGTGACATTCCATGAACTCTTGCATTTGAAGCAGGCCATGTTTGTGTTTCACATGATTCAGATGAGTTTTCCTGTGCATGGAAGGTGGTGGATTCGCAGGCAATAAGAAGCAAAAAAATCACTGTACAAAAGCCTACCAAGGGGGGTGAGAATTGCATCTGGGAGTAAATTGTCTTCCACTACACCTTTTTCCCCGATTCTGGCCGCATTTGATTCCGTTGCTACCCTAGCTTTCCGAGATTTTTTGAAATTTTTTTTCCCCGGCCAACCTCACCAGTCAAATTGGGATGCGCATCCGCATCCCAATTTGAACCCAACAGACTGCATTTCCGGAACTCGAAACAGGGCGGAATTGACTGCTAGGTATACCGCGGAATTCACGGTGGGGTCACAACTCAAAATTGTCAAAAAAATGTACAAATTGCTGCTGCCCAAGTAAACGACTAAAGTATACGGTTTTTCAGATTTTGGTTGATATATTCCAGATTTATATACCGTATACGTAAATATTATGGAACGTAAATATTTTGGAACGCTGGTGGGTTGGCGTTCCAGATTTTTTTCGTTCCATAATATTTACAGGGCTTTCTGCGACTCGGGGACTTGGACCAGGTGATCGGACGGCATGCAGAGTCCCTGACGGGACCTACTCGTGCACTTTTCGCGCGATTCCTGACGCAAGCCGTCCTCACCACCGAGTCCCCAACTGGCCCTGTAAATATTTTGGAACGTAAATATTATGGAACGGACCGGGCAAAAATGGGCCCGTTCCATAATATTTACGTTCCATAATATTTACGTATACGGTATGTAAATCCAGATTTACATATGTAAATCTGGATTTACATACCGTATACGTAAATACCGTATACGTAAATATTTTGGAACGTAAATATTATGGAACGTAAATATTATGGAACGTAAATATTTTGGAACGCTGGTGGGTTGGCGTTCCAGATTTTTTCTGTTCCATAATATTTACAGGGCTTTCTGCGACTCGGGGACTTGGACCAGGTGATCGGACGGCATACAGAGTCCCTGGCGGGACCTACTCGTGCACTTTTCGCGCGATTCCTGAGGCAAGCCATCCTCACCACCGAGTCCCCGACTGGCCCTGTAAATATTTTGGAACGTAAATATTATGGAACGGACCGGGCAAAAATGGGCCCGTTCCATAATATTTACGTTCCATAATATTTACGTATACGGTATTATGGAACGTAAATATTATGGAACGGGCCCATTTTTGCCCGGTCCGTTCCATAATATTTACGTTCCAAAATATTTACAGGGCCAGTTGGGGACTCGGTGGTGAGGATGGCTTGCCTCAGGAATCGCGCGAAAAGTGCACGAGTAGGTCCCGTCAGGGACTCTGTATGCCGTCCGATCACCTGGTCCAAGTCCCCGAGTCGCAGAAAGCCCTGTAAATATTATGGAACGAAAAAAATCTGGAACGCCAACCCACCAGCGTTCCAAAATATTTACGTTCCATAATAATTACGTTCCATAATATTTACGTTCCAAAATATTTACGTATACGGTATGTAAATTTGGGATTTACATATGTAAATCTGGAAGTTGCATATGTAAATCCCAGGTTTACATATGTAAATCCTGACTGTCTTATGTCAGCCCGGGATTTTCATATGCAAAATGATATGCAAAATGATATGCATTTTACATATGTAAACCGCTGTTTAAGACCACCGTGTCCAATTCAGGCTTCCCCACACAAACACACGCGCCCTTCCCCCCCCTCCCCCCCCCGAGAGCCCCTCTTTCGTTTCGACACACGCCGGCACCTCAAACCCGAGTATAGATACTTGCCCTGTCCTGTCTGTCCAACCCCGCCCGACCCCTCCCTGACTGCAGCTCTCCCCGCCGTGATTTTTGCCGATCGCCGCTGGGGGGGGGGGGGGGGGCGATTGGTTTGGTTTTGTTTGCAAGTTTGCTCTGCACCCAACAGCTTGGTCACAGCGTGGGGTTCTCCGCTCCGTCAAATTGAACAACAGCTTGCAGGTTACACACACCTCATACACACCAGGCTCGGCTCCAGGCAGTTCGGCAGTGGCGGCCGGACACTACCTGGGGTGGGGGCGCGTCCGGTTTGTTGTCTTCTGAGAGCACCCTCCAAACGCAGTATCTTCCCGCATCCCGCCAGGCGGGCATTCTCTGAAGCCGTGTGTGAGCAAGGCATCCCGTTAGGCTGGATGGTGGTGTTTCTCAAGGGGCAGAGCCCTTCCAGGGGCCTGCAGCAGAAGCGCTATGAGAAGAGCACAGGCGGCAGCGGGCACACGCAGGGCGGGGCGCATAAGCGCGGGATATGGAATCCGTCAGCACCTGCAAAGAATAAGGCGAAGTGGGGAGAGGGGGGGCCGAAGCAGGTGGAGCGCCCGCACAGCGCCCCGCACGCCTCGGCCACGATGGAGTTGGATTCCGCGATTGTGGGGACCGCGCCGCCGGGTGGGGTGCAGGGGCAAGGAGGGGAGTCCGGGTCGTCGAAGATTGAATCGCGCCTTGGTATTGTGAAGAAGAACCGCAGGTCGAACTCATCGGAGGTGCTCGCGGAGCTGAGCTGTATCGACCTGACGAAGGACGACTCGATCGACACGCGCAGAAAGATCAACGATTTCATCAACACGAATAAGGAGACGACAACCGTATGTGCCATTTGCATGCAACACCCCCACCATCCCACCACCATGCCCATAGGAAACACGGCTGACCAAAGCGAAGCGTGCCTCAAGCCTGCCGAACATGAGCGATCTTGGCATATTCGACGTCGAATTGGTATGGCACTCACTGAGAACCTGCCAGGAAGCGTGGCCCACGCATGTTGTGCTCAAACCGGAACAACAAATATCGACTCAGGTTGCCCGCTGCTCGATGTCTCTAGCAGCCCACCCCCACCTCCCCCTCCTGCCTCCACAGACAGTCGATGCTGAGCGGGATGCATCGCGCGCGCCAGGCAGCGCCCACCACCCCCGGCAGGCGGATGCCGCGTCCACCGCTTCCGACAGCCCAGCAGCAGCAGCAGCAGCAGCCAGCGTGGCACCTTCTCCCAACGCCTACTACACCATCCCCAAGGAGGACGTGGCTTCCTTCGACAGCCTGATGTCGTCCCTCCTCCTCGAAGCCTTCTCCGAACAAGCCACCAGCGATCCCTGCTCTCTCGGCGCCACGCTGCGCTCCTATGCCCCCTGCGATGTCCCTGTTGCGGCACAGTGAGGTCTCCTATTTTTTGACACTCTTTCCCCCCCCCCCCCCCCCCACCCGGTAACCTTCAGTACACTTCGTGCCACTAAGTGCAAAACCACGGAGATGGCACCGCAACTCCTCCCCCCGCCCCCTTAATCGTTCAAAACATCCAAGATTCATGCCCTTCAGTCCGACAGCGCAGTCCCCCTATCCCCTTGACAAATCAAGGTCATTGGTGTCAATGGGTGGAACATTCCAACCCGACCGGCCTGTCGGGAAGGCCGCAAACGGCCTTCCCAATGCCGTTCCGCCAGGTCAGCGCGCGGGCTGTGCTATTTCAACCTACGATGGGTGCCTTCTCTCTGTGCCACACTGTGTGTCAAACTGTGTCACTTTACATCCAAGTGTGTTGTGAAGGGGCTTGGTTTTCTCACCGATCTGCACTTCTGAGCGAAGGCTCGCCGGAAATACTGGACCAGCTACTCCACCTCAGAACCCTCACCGGGTCCGCCATATTTACGTCTCCGGTACTTTGTATTTTGTCTTCCGTAAGCCGTGCACCGCGGGCCTGGGATAGCTCTCTCTGGCTAGGTTTTGACCAGCCCAGAGAGGCTGTGGCAACCAGGCCCAACCCCCCATTACTCCCCCCCGTGTGAGTGATGCTCGCCACTACTGTTGGTGCTGGCTGGTGGGTCTGTCAACTCCTGCCCAGCGAGCGCCCATACCAAAAAAAAAACGGGGGGTTTCGGCAAGCATACCAATGGGGGCATTCACTCTGCGGGATGAGCGGTGTGCCCCCCAGTTTCTGACAGGAGTGGAGTGGTGCCCCATCCCCCCCCCCTGCTGTTTTTTGTGTGGCGCCGTTCCGTTTGTTCCGTTTGTATTGTCCGACGCACCCTACTGCGCCCTCTTCCCCCGCCGTCGTAACACGTCATGAGGTGGCAAGCCAGGTTGTGGCAAGCCAGCTTTGCCAAAACCCGGCTTTCCCGCCATATCACATCACCTATTTTGTTCGTAACCCAAACAGGAACCACGCCTCCTATCGGCCTAGAGAAGGGCCTTTTGGAGGACTTCGCTATTTTGGCAAGCCTTTCCGGGCAACAGGTTCGGCATTTGCTTCTTCTTCTATAACACACAAGAGAAGCAGGGATGTCTTTAAATCATGGGGTTTTCGGCAGATTTTCAGATTCTCAATCGTAAAAAACCCCTGTTTTCCCCCCCCTAAAATGGGGGTGGCACAGCGTCGTTCTACCACACGAGAGGGTCGTTTTTGGCATCAACGGATCAAACTCTCTTCACGGTGACCCTACTCAATTTTTTTTGAGTCATTGGGGGCCATTTACTGTGCGTCAAAGTGTCGACGATTGGCCACCTTTTTGGTGCCGTGGATGGTGGGTGGCCATGGGCTCACGCTAGCTGGGGGGTCTGGGGGGCAGAGCCCCCCAGCCGCCGGAGGCCACGGTAGTAAACATCTGTTCATTATGGGCGTAGCTTCTGTGCGAGTTGGCTGCGTCCTCCTGAGGCCTGAGGCTACTGGAGTGGTTGGACTCCCTGACCTGATGGGTCTGGGGGGCGGAGCTCCCCAGCCGCCGGAGGCCACGGTAGTGAGCATATGTTCCTGCAAGACCACCATACTCTCTTCGACATTGACCGTCGAACCAGTGTAGCCGGGTTGACGCTTTGTCGGGGCTTACCAATCGTCGACCCAGTAAAACTGGTCGACGCGTTTTTATGGGGGGTGGAAACCCGGGTTTGCGGGTTTGCGTGAGTACCCCAAAGCAAGGTGGCACCAGAATGTGCCTTCGACTTTTGCCGAGACTCTCATTTGTGAGGCCTTTCCTGTCGTGGGTGGGTTTTTGCTGTTTCAACTGTTGTGAGTTGTGTGTGGGGCTGGTGGGTGATGGGGAAAAGACTGTCGTGCTGTGGCTGCTTGGTGGGGCTAGCGCAGCAGGTCTCTCATTTTCTTCTTTATTCACACCGAAGTAGTTCCCATCCTCACAGTTTTTCTTTCTCTGCAGATTTCCCGAGACTGGGACCCCCAAAAAAGGGGGGAAAAACCCCCAAGAAAAAACAGGGGTTTTTTTGGGGGTTTTTTTCCTGGGGCCGAAATCCTCAATCTCAATCATGATTTAAATATATCCCTGAAGGGGGCCCTCGCTACCAGTCACGGCTCGTCACAGCTCGTCAGCCAGTGAGGGGAAGTGGGCCGTGGCTCACTTTTTCTCACTCAGTCACACTTGGTAGCGAAGGCCCCCGAAGAGAAGTGAAAAAAAAATCATTCACAGCTTTGTCGTCTTAACCATGGTTTCGCAGAATTCTGACAGAAAAATGCCCAGAATTTCCAGATTTTTAAATTCTGCAGAATCTGAGAAATTCTGTAGAATTCTGCAGATTCTGAGAATTCTGACAGAATTCTGCAGAATTCTGTCAGATTCTGGGGAATTCTGAGAATTCTGGGAGAATTCTGAGAATTCTGCCAGTGGGGCTTGTGGCCAACTAGCAGCAGCCTGGTATGACAGGGTAGTCATACACAGGCTATGTACAGGGTCGGCCTCGTCCTGGACCAGTCGTAGGCTTATGCTACTGTTGGTTCTCAGGACTGGCCACCACTGCGCGGGTCAAATTTTTGGAAAGGGGGCCTTGACCAAAGGCAAACAGTTTTTGAGTTCTTGCACCACTTCATCTCGGGACTACTCTGATTGGATTCCTCGGATTCGTCGACACACTGTTTCAGAACTGTGCACTTCTCCATCCACACCGGCATCGGGTCACCCGCTGAATGCCGTGAGGGCCGAAGCCCAGGGTCAGATTTCGGTACAAGGCGATTAACAGGTCGTTGAGAGGTTCGCAAGTTTAAATGTACCTACAAAAGCTTCATGTACCCATGATAGGGATTTAGTCATTGCTATAGGTGAAGATCAGAGCCCAGGCGGGATGTAAGACAGGGTGTCGCAGATGCAACAATATCTCCAGAGCCACTTTGTATGCCTTTGTTCGGGATGCCCCTTCACCTGTCGCGCTTAGGTTCCGTCCAAGTTCGCCGATTCCAGTGCTTCAAGAGAGCACACAGTTCCTTCCCAGTAGTCTTCATCCTCGGTTCCGAATCATCGCAGTCCCTCGAATCCATGGTGCAGAACTAAATTCTCGAAAGGTGGTCAATGTTTTGAAAGGGGCCCGTGACCAGCGGAAATTGGAATTTTTGACCCAAACCTGCAAGTGTACTGTTGTTTAACGTTGTCCAAAGCCCCTTGCGGTGTGACAGTACATTCGTTATGTGAATATCTGTCACATGGCTATGGCAACACAGACACAGGCAAGCTGGGGAGGCGTCGCGTCCGTCGAAAAAATCATTTCTGCACAACTACCGGCATCGCAGCTACGGTAGAAGTGACTGACCCTGTTCTTGTAATCTTGACGCTGGAAAATTCCATTCGGAAATACCAAACACATCCACTGAAAGTGGATGGAATGGGCGTCAAGACCGTGATTTTTGGGGGAGTGGACTGCCCTGTATCGTGAACCCGCTGAGGGTACAAAATACAGAACAGGGAGGCACAGGTGCAGCACAACACAGGCAGGCAGGCAGGAAACAATGGGTGCAGGTCAGACAAAATGTTCGGTGTCAATCGGCTTGGTTTGATTTGTAGGGATGATGCGGAACACACAACCCGCACCCAACCTCCAGATTCAGCCACTGTACCCATTTTCACCAGTTATATCCGCTCACTCAGAGCAAAACCGAAAAATACTACGAGAAACACTTGGCCTCGATGCTGTGAGTGTTGCATTGGACGTTTCAAAGACAAGTCGTTGTGTGTGCGCCAAACCCGGATGAACAAACCTCACGTGGTTTGGCTGATGAAGGTTGGTGTGAATGTGCGCACAGTCATAACAACAAGGCAAGGTAGATTGTGTTTGTCACCCAAAGCGCTGCCAACTATCTTTTTCACTGTGGGGGTCTTCGCTACCGGATGGTCGTCAGTGCATCTTGGTGTATTTGCTGTTGAAATAGTGAAAACTGACGAAGATTGACGAAGAATAACGACCAGCGAAGACCCCCTGTGACAACCTTCTTGTTGTGTGTGGTCTTGTCCCAAAAAGAGAACTCGTCCAGCCAGTGGGTCGTAACAAGCGACACTCACACCTTGCCATTTTGTAAGTTCGGCGTAGCCAACTCAGGAAACTTTTCACTGTGCGGATCCTTGCGAACACTTCACACGCCCGGCAGGTTGGTGGGGTGTTCTGTGTTCGAAGAAGTTCGACTGTCGTTGCACCGTCACACCCCACTCACCCATCCCACCCCGCCACCAGAGATCACACTCCAGAAGATGGGTTGTTCTTTTGCGGTGGTTTGATGGTGGTGTCGAAAGCAATTCGCGCAAGATACTGAACGACGCACAACACTTTTCACCCAGAAAAGGGGGGGTTTGGCCCTTCAATGAAAACCTGCCACACAGCCGCTCAGGCCTTGCGATGCTCAAGTGCCGGTTGGACCCCTATGTCCTTCAGGCCCCAAAGCAGGCAACGATATGGGATCAACCTCACAGGGGTGAACAACAGGGTGAACAAGGCACGGGTTTACACTGCAACCTCAAGGACTGGCGACACCTCTCCCACAGTCTGCGGCACTCTGCCGTGGCGACAAGGCTTCCTGTCACGGGAGATCGCTGCGTGGATCAACGTGGCACCACCCGTGTGCTCGGCAGGTTGTTTCGGCACCTGCTTTCTCCGTGTCATGCTTTTCGTGAGCGTGTCAGGGATTGTTGGCACACGCTGGGGAGGGTTTCACATGATGACATAACATACATCAGAAGCACACACCCACGTGGCGCTATCCTTGGCAGGACTTTGAAGTGCCGCCTTGATATCCTTGTTGGATAGAACCCTCATATCACACCCTCAATCAGCTGACGAAAACCTAGGAAAAAACGAGTGTAGGATAGCGGGCCCGGTTACTCACGGTATGGACCCTCGGGGCCAGGCTGCGATACCAGCACGCGAACCCAAATTGCAATACGAAAACCTGAGATTTCTGGCTGATTTGGCCATGTACCCAGGTCCTCAGCAGGAGCTAGATATTCGCGGTCCCATTTTAGGGCAACGAATGGGCTCAAAATTCATAATTTCCTTTGAAAACGGACCCAAATGTCCAAAATAGGCCCACCCCAAAAAAAATTTTCGAAAAGGTCCCCCCACAGAATTTCTCAGAATTTTCCAGATTTCTCAGATTTTCCAGAATTCCGACAGAATTCTCAGAATTTTCCAGATTTTCTCAGATTTTTCAGATTTTGGCATTCTGGCCCGGATTTTTGCAGAAATATTTCGATGAGCCATTTTAGGGCTCAAAATGGGCTCAAAATTCAAAAATTCCTTTGAAAATGGGTCCAAATGTCCAAAATAGGCCCACCCCAAAAAAAAATTTGAAAAGGTCCCCCCCACAGATTTTCCAGAATTCTGACAGAATTTCTCAGAATTTTCCAGATTTCTCAGATTTTCCAGAATTCTGAGAAATCTGGAAAAATCTGGAAAAATCTGTCCAGAATCTGGCCAGATTTTTTCCAGAATTCTCAGATTTTTCCAGATTTCTCAGAATTTCCAGAATTCTGAAAAATCTGGAAAAATCTGTCCAGAATCTGGACAGATTTTCTCAGATTTTGAAAATTCTGAAAAATCTGGAATCCCCAGAATCTGCCAGAATCTGTGAAATTCTGGCAGAAATCTGTCAAACCATGCTTAACGTACGTCAGGCTGGAGGTCGTCGATGCCAAAAACAACATTCGCCAAAGTAAAAATCAGCCAGCAGCACCCATTTTTTGGCACCCGGGGCGAAGACCCCGCCCCCCTTGTTTTAACATTGCAAGGTGCTGGGAGATTTACTTTTCCATTCACTCTCGACGATCAAACCCCCCCGTTGTTTCTCTACAAACATGCTACATGCCCTCTCTCCCTCTCCCATCCCCGCATCCCTTCCTTCGTTCCCTTCTGTTGTAGCCACCGTCTACTGCCTCCCCATTTGCCAGAGCCCCCCCTGCCAGTATTCCTACTGCACGGGGGTGGCCTTTAGTGTCTTTGGTGGCCCCTCCCGTTTCCTTCCGTGGCATGTCGCCTGCACACACAAAAGGCAGGCAGCCCAATCCAATCCCTGTGTACGGGGGTTGGGGGAGAAACAGGAGGCGGTGCAAAGAAAGGGGAGAGGAGGGGAGGGGGGGGGGGGTTGCCTGCAGAACAACACACATGCGCACGCCTGTTGCGTGTGCCGTCGTATGCTTCCTATGCACTAGTTATAGCTATCCGGGGGCGGCCTGCTGTCGCACCAGTGGGCTGCCCCACCTCTGCACCCTCGGTTTTTAAGATGTTCACCACAGCGGAGAATGATCCCCTTCTCTGTGGCGATCGAGCCAAGCTGGACGAGGTTCGCCTTCGGGCGAAGGTCATGTGGGCGGACAAAAGGTGCCTGCTCCTGAGACTCATCAGCAACCTGTTTCTTCCTTCAAGCCCTCAAGACTCTTGAAGCGGCCTGACTATTTAGTGTCTTCGTCGCAGCAAGGGGGCGATATATACCACCCTTTTTATTGATTTCACGTGTCAGTGTTTGACTTTTTCGCAACTTCATTTCTTCCTTTTCTCCCTCTCCAACCCCACCCGTGACACCACCAGGGTTTAGCTAGCCCTGGTCCGATTATCCCCGGTTCTTCGCTGAAGAGACGCGGCCGGGGGGAGGGGTACGAAGAGTACGCGTCGAAACCGGTGTCACGTCGTGTTGGGGAATCCTTCGGGAGTGCGATACTGAAGGGGAGGTGCTACTGCCCGTGCAGGGCGACACCGCCTTAAAACTTCATAACCACACATGCGCACGCCTTGCCCCCCCTCCCCTTTTGGGTGCCTCTTCCTGTTTTTCTGTTGCGTTCCCGGAATGCCCTCCGCCGGAGGTTTACCCTTCTTTCCAATGTGCACCCCCCGTCCCCATCCCCCCGTGCCTTGCCATGTTGTTGGCGTGTCCTGATGCCTCTTGGCTGGCTTCACTCTTCTGAGACAGCCGGTCAGGTGTGGTGTGCTTGGGATGTTGTGTGTCCTTCTGCGGCTTTCCATGCTGCAATAGAAAGGGATAAGGTTGAATGGGAACAAGGAAAAGGAGAAGAGTTCGGCGCAAAAACAAGGAATCTGCTGCAAATCCTGTGTTGCGATTTGCTGCAATCTGTGTTGCTATCTCACCACAAGCCTGGGCTTGATGTGTGTGTGTCGCCCTAACCTCTCTGGGGGTCCACAACAGCAAGATCTGTTTCTTCCTTCGAGCGTCTCGTAAAATTATTGGGTGTAACTCACACAGTCCCATATCAATGCAGGGGATTTTTCAAGCAAGTCTGTATCCTTCTGGACCAGGCAAGCGTGAGATCCGCACCGAATCGAGCGAAAAACCTTATGAAATGCCTTGCTCTCCACCTGTGGCATGTGCACTTTTTCATCAGCCACACCTCAAAGGTGCGCTTCGCCTGTGCCATGCGCATCCTCCTCCTGACTGCGTTACATCCCACCCTACCACCCGACTTCACCCCTTGCTGTTGTCACATGCCCCCTGTGTCGCCGTGATATTTGCCTTGTGTCCGACTTTGCGCCCTATATTTCCCAAGATAGCCCGATGTGCAACGACGCAACATGCGTAGTGAAATAGGCGCGAGGGGCGAGGGGGGGGGGGCGGGGATCTTGGGGCGGGCGATTCGTCTCAAACGACGGGGCTTCTGTGTGTGTCAGTGTGGCGCTCTGCCTATCGTGAGAGCGCCCCCACTGCCTGCACCTCCCCCTTGAGTGAAGCCCCACCCGTCCCCCTTCAGAGTGATTAAACGGATAACCCTCTCCTGTTCCCTGGAGCAGACAGACGCCCATGCCGCTGCATCTGCCGAAGCCGCGGCCAAAGTATAGAAGGGCAACAGCACCAAGCAACGGCACCCACCCACCCACCCCCCCACCCCCTCCGCCTCCGCCTCCCTCGAACCGGGTTTGTTCATGCCAACCTCCCCATCCCCCATCTCTGGTCACCCGCCGATTTGCCGTGATTTTTGCCTCATGCTGATGTATCACCATCCCCACCACAGGAGGAGGTGTGCGGGATGGAGCGGGCACTGCGCTGCACAGCGCGAGTGGTTCGGCGGCAAGCACGCTTCCGAAGTCGCAATGCTGGGGACGGAGGGTCGTCTGGCCGCCAGGCTCTCTTCGACGATGCGGTGTTGCGCGCCGCAGAGGACAACGACGGCGACCACCACGACGACGGCGATGTCTTCGCTGAAGACGACGACACAATACACAAGCTGGACCCCTCCTCCCCTGGCCCGGCCTGGATGCAGCGCTACGAAAAGCCGCGCCGCCAACACTACCACCCGCAGCAGCTGCAGCAGCAGGCCCGCCAGCAGGTCTCCGTCGCCACCAAGGAGCCCCCGCCGGAGGACCTCCTGACGGTGCCTGCCCGGGCGCAGATGTTCGCCGAGGCGCACAACCTGTCGCAGCACGCCACACAGCTGTGGGGGCAGGACCAGGCTGACCTCATCGCGAAGCACGGCAAGGGTGCTGCGCTCCGCATCAAGGCTGAGGAGCGCGAGCTGGCACGCCAGGTCAAGGCACACGACACCATCGCCAAGCAGCGTGCGGAGTGGGGCCTGCACCCCATCCACTTCGTCCGCCGCTGGGACACACGCCTGGACCGGTGGGGCGAAGACCGGGTGCCCTACTCCCAGGAGCGCCTGGAGAACGAGAAGGGCCGCTGGGCCATCGAGGACCACGCGCAGCGCGTGGAGCTGGAGAAGGCCTACGGCGAGCTGGGGTGGCAGCCCAAGCAGGTGCGCCGCCTGATCTCCGACTGGTATAAGCAGCTGCCGGAGCCGCGGAGGTTCTTCCAGACGGCATACTATAAAACGATGCGGCCCTACTCTGCCAGCAAGAAGCAGCGGAAACGGCTGGCCCAGATGAGGAAGGAGCAGGGGCTGGTTGTGTTTGAGGAGCGCAACTCCCACCGCGTCATCCGGCAGGCCATGGCTTCCGGGGACATGCCGTTTGTGAGGCTTCCGTCGCCGCGGCTCATCTGGGAGCCGGTGCGGAACGACTGCATTATCGACGATAACATCTGCGGGAGGGAGGACTTCACGCTGGAGCGCCGGCAGGGGGCTGTGCTGCTGCGGCGCTGGCTGCCCAACGGGCAGAAGATCAGCTGCGAGGTGATCGGGGGGGATTACCTGAATGACATCGACCACCCCAACCCGCTGCACGTCGACTGGGATCAGGTGGAGGAAGCGGGGGGGTTCCTGATACACAGCACCATGTGCAACTCCGTTGACCACCACAACAACTTCCGCATCGTGTCGCGTGTGGAGGAGGCGGTGACCATTCTGTCTGAGTTTGAAGTCGACCCGTCTGTGGAGTTCACTCCGAACGACTATATGTTCTTCCCGTATCTCTGGGTGACGGATCCTTCCAAGTATACCTCGTGGGATCCGGAGGCTGTGACTGAGGATCAGCTCGATGCGATAGAGAACCCGCGCTCGAGTACCTTCCACACCCCGACAATGGGGCGAAGCTTGAGTGTGAAACACTACCAAGAATCCAGAAAACAGTGGAGGTAGTGAGGTAGTAGGTCGTAGGTATCAGAGCTCGCACGGTGCGACACATCCAATTGCCGTGTGGGTGTGTGTGTGGGAGGCGGTGTGTGGAGGCTCAAAAACAAGAAAACGAACCCGATAAAAACATAGAGACACGATCGGATTGCTGTTCGCTCTGTCGACCTCTGCGCATAACGTGGGAGGTGCGGAGGGGGGTGTGCTGGTCGCCCCCCTTCGCCTCCCCATCCCCTTCGCCCCACAGCCACAGCCCCCCCGCCCCCCCCAACTTGGGTAACACCTTCTGTACCCCTTCTTGCGACCGCCACCACACCCCTGCAGTGACTGCCCCTCGCTGCCCCCACCCCCCCCTTTAATAAGACCCAACCCCGCCTCGAGAGGTGTCACACACATACATCACCCACACTCTCTTCCACCAGGCTTACCCACGCGTCTTTTGTCCGGGTGACCCCCTCTCCTCCGTCCTCTTCTCACACACGCTTGGCGCCATGGGGTGCATTCCCACCAAGGAGGAGAAGGAGCCGGAGGTGCAGACGAAGACCGTGTCTGTGCGACCCGCCGGCCGCCGGAAGAGGAGCAGCAGCCGCCAGAGTGCCAATGGCAGCCAGGGCGGCACAACACGGAGGTGAGTCTGCCCGCAGAAAAGGAGACACCTCTCTGCTGGTGATGTAAAGGCTTGCTTGCGGTGGGGGTGGTGGTGAGGGTCTTCGCTCAGAAGTTAATTCAACGGCGAGGATAAAGCGAGCCGCGCCCCCCCCCCCCCCTCACAAACAAATGGTTGCAAAAAAGTGACACAGCTTGACACTACGAAGCGACACAGAGCGAACCCGCTGACAGGCGGAGGCCCACTGGGTGACGGGGTACGCTGCTGCACAGGAGTTGTCAGTGGACACACCCCCTCACGTGGCTTCGGCACACACAGTGGAAGGCGGCCCCCCTCTGCTCCTGGCCACACGCCACATGCCCTGCCAGCAGGGGGGGATGATGGCGGCGGCACTGCGGAGGCTACAGCAATGAGCCTGGAAGAGCTCTGGGTGCGTGCTGTGCTGTCGGGTGTCTGCGTAGGGTGCTCCTGTGTGTGGGAGGGAGGAGAGGCAGCGGGAGTGAGGGGGGGGGGGTGCGCCGGTCGTTTGCTGGTGCTTCAGAGAGGAGCATGCCAGCGGGCACGCTGAAGTATTGAGGGGTGGGAGGTGAGTGAGAGGGGTCGCGTGTATAGAGTGCGCATGATTCCTGGGTGGATATGGGTGGGGGTGGGCGCAAGGGGGTGTGCCCTGCCAAAATATATGATATGATTTCACGTGTGTGTCTTTTCTGTTTGTGTGTACGTATCTCGCATCGTGGGGGTGGGGGGTGGGGGAAGTTCAGTGAAGGGGGTGGCGAATCGATCTGATATGTAGAGGCGTTGTGTGGACAGTGCACTTTTTGGATGAACTAGCGTCGCGAGCACAACCTGACTTCACACTGATTCCTGTGCAGTCTGAAAGGGAAGAGTTATCCGAAAGAGATGCATCCATCGCAAGAAGATCCGACGGGCCTTCGTCGATCGGGAGAACACCCCCACACCTGCTGCGTGGTGATGTTCTGCGAGACGACTGGCACAGTTTGCTTGAGAATTCCTGAATTTGCCATGGGGTAGGTCCTTTTCTCACAAGCGCAGAAAGCAAATCGCCTTCACAAATGAACATCAAGTGTGTCAATGACAACAATGTTGGAATCTTGGATCGGCATCGAACAGAAGTCTAGTAGAGACCATGAGAAGTGACATGCGAATAGTAATCGTGCGTCGTATTGCAGTCTGTGTTGGCGACATGGCATCGCGCGCGGCCCCAGCGTGAGGGAGAACCGTGCCCGTTGTAGCATGTGCCACTACATGCATTTTATGCACAGCAAGCCCTCCTCGCTCCCTCCTCTTCCCATAAGTAATCACGAATACAATATCCCTGCAAAACGAGTGAAGGGGGTCAGTTCTGCGCCTAACCTTTCTCTAAGGTTCTCTATTGTTTGCGACCCTTCCACCACCGCCCTCATGAGTGCTTTGCGAAGCTGTGCCTCGTGCGACGGCCGCAATAACCCCCTTTCAGATCGTTCGGATCGTCGGATAAACTGGTGGCTCAATTTTGAAAGAAGTCACACCACCCATAGTTTCAAGAGGACCCACCTGCCCTTCCCCGTGTGTGCCCTTCCTTTTGCTGCCTAGCTGCCGGATGTGCCCCCGCCCTTTGTGAGGTGCACACTCCCCTACCCCCCTATCCCCGCCCCTCGTGCGTTGGTGTGCATGAACCAACTCAGCACACAATGCTGTGGGGACCCCTTCCCTGTGTAGTGTTCTCAGACCCTGTTCCCTTTTCCCCTCCCCCATTCGGGTCCCCTGATGGTTTTCTGCTGCCCTGCCTTGCGACTCTCAGTCAGGAGCCGCCCTCTTCTTTCACAGTGCGTGCGCCTGTGCGACTTCAAAACACGTTGGTGGCGATAGTTCGGGGCCTCCAGCAGCATATGCACCAACGCAAACACCCTCCCCTCCGCCAGTACAAATCTATCTCGAGTCGAGTGAAGGAAGGTCAAAACCCTCCCTGTGTTTACCACGGATGACGTACGAATCGTAATGGTGAAATACGAATCGTGCATATCGTATTTTATATCGCATTATATCGTATACGATTACGATATAAAATACGATATTATGCGATATTACGAATCGTTTAGGATGATGCATGGCCACACGGGGTGGGCACCGGGGAAAAAGGCACCCAGCACACCAACGAGGGGCGGCGAGACTACCACCACCACCCCAGATGAGTCACCCACTCCGAAGCCAAAGGCTCTCAAAGAGCAGCTGGCGAAGCAGAAAGCAGGGGCGCGAGTGAGCTACGTGACAGCGAAAACACGTCATGATAAGCTGCAAGGCGATGCCAAAGACGTGTACGCCGTCAAGGATGTCGCGTCTCTGCAAACCCGCAAACCCCAGTGTTCTCCCGATGGCGAGTTTGGGGGCGAAAGTCTCCATTTGTATTTTTTCCCCCGAAAACCCGACGGCGAGTTTCGGCATTTTTTTGGGGGTTGGGGCTGTCAGGCCCTGCGAAACTTGAGAAAGTCGCAAGAAATCACAAGACCAACACAAAAAGTCGCAAAAAATCACAAGAAATTGCGGAGAATGTTTGCGTTTATTTGTGTTTTTTTGTATAGCGTATCAGTTCTCGTGCGTCGTCTTTCGTAGACGTTCTGTACGATGCGGATCCGCTAATCCAACATAGCAAACGTTTTTTTGTGATTTTTTGTGAATGCCCTGTGAATTTTTGCGATCTTTTCAAGTTTCACAGGGCCCGACAGCCCCAGGGGTGGAATTTTTCACAGGTTTCAGACAGTTTTCCACTCATCGACCTGCACAACTTCCCAACAACGAGCGTCCCTGGGTTCGTGCCCCACTACGAACCGCAATTGATCCAAAGAGTCCCAGAACGCGAAGGAGAAGGCCAGATGTTCGCTACCGTGGCCTCCGGCGGCTGGGGGGCTCCGCCCCCTAAACCCCTGTGCTGTGCACCTGTCGAGTGTGCATGTACCATTTGGTGTACCATGGCAAGTGGGAAACGGCACAACACCAGGAGTGCGACATGGTCGTGAGTGAAGACGGAGTACGTGCAGACTACCATCCCTGCACAACGAAGTCTGTACGACTTCCTCGTTGTCCACTCACACCGCACATTGCAAAGCGTATCGATCAGAACGAATGTTGTTGCGGATATACGCGTGCATTGCATGAGGCGCTCGCGCGCGAAGCGCGCCAGCAATTTTTTTAGCACCCCTTTTTCCGGATCAAAGCTCGCCATCACCCGCCCGTGCGGTCGAGCACCAGAAGAAGAAGCAGTCGGGCGGTGAAGACAAGAACGGCGACAGGCAAGGGAGGCAGCAGAAGGCGCACGGAGCCAATCCAGCACCGGAATTCGTGAGTGACCTGTCGTATTCACTTTGCATCGGCAATACCACGGCCAGCCAGGCGGAGCTTGTGGTGTTGGCGATTCGGAAACACCTGTACCCGAACATGCCCAGCGGACGCGCCCTCTTGCAGAAACACAGCAGCCACACGGATGCACTTCTGAAGGCGCTGAAAGATGCTCTCAAAGGTCGCACCGTGCCTATTGGCATCGACGGAACTACAGCAGCATCGATCCACACCTCGTACCTCGCTGTGACTGCATATGTTGGGCAACAACCGCTGCTGGTGTGCGTTGAGGTGTTCAGGCTGGGGTGAGCCCTGACGCAGTGATGCTTGAAGATGTGCTGCAGCGGCTCGAATGCGACTACTCGTTTACGATCGCGTCTGTCAACATGGACAGATGCGCGACAAACCAGCGCCTCATCAAGCTCACAGGGCGTCTGTCGGTGTGGTGTTTGGGGCATCACGCCAACAAATGTTGCAAAGACTTCTACACGAAGCGCTTCCCCCTCGCCATCCAGTTCGTGACCTTCTTCTCACAGGCGCCGCGCACCACCTCAGAAACGAGGTGGTCAGCGCTGTTTCACGTCGTTGAGCATGTGGCACCCCGGACCGACCTGCTTGCAAGCTTCTTGCACGAAGAGCTTGAGCGCGCCTACAAACCGCAAAGTGTCCGAGAGTTACATTTGATCGGAGGGGATGGGTGGGGGGACATGCTCTCGGAGACCCAGACGATGCACAGAGCCTCCTACAGTTCTTCCTCTGGATGAGCAACCCCCCCAGCGATCAGAAGTCCTGCTTTGTCGTGGGGGAAGTATGGAAGAGCATCCAACACGTCACCAACGAGGAACAACAACTTCTCAAAGAGCTGTGGGACACGTTTTCCTCAAGAGAGTTCTTTGAACTCATGGAGGTGATGGACCCGGAAGCAGTTGCCCAGGAGGTGATTACTGATGAAGTGCTGGAGGCGTCGGAAGAGAGGTGGCGGGACGTCTTGGGGCGTAACACCACTTAGCCGTGTCCCATCCTTGTGGTGTTGTCTCATGTGGCCACCTAGCCATCCCATTGCCTCCCTCAGAAGCCTGTAGTAATAGTGCGATATGGGCATATCGCATACGATATCAAGGCTGACTAAACACGATATAAATACGATATATTGGGGGTCTTCGCTCCGGGTCAATTTGGGTCAACTTGGGTCAATTTGGGTCACCCTGGGGTTTTTCACCTTAGGAAAATGGGGGGCTTCGCTCCGGGTCAATCTGGGTCAGCTTGGGTCAGTGACCCGGAGCGAAGCCCCCCCCCCTTAGGTGACCAAAAATAGGTGAAATTTTTTGCCTATTTTCCCTTGTGTCAAACTTGGAGTCTGACCCAAAAATCGGAATCTGTGACCCATGGTTTATATGGGCAAACCTGAAAATTTCCGACTTTTTCCTCAATTTTTCCCACTTCCTGGCCATACCTTTCCCGACCCAAAATCAAACAAATGCAGCGGAAAATGGCCAAAAATAGGCCAAAAAACCCCAAATTTTTTCCTATGGGAACGAACATGGGGGTCTTCGCTCCGGGTCAATTTGGGTCAACTTGGGTCAATTTGGGTCACCCTGGGGTTTTTCACCTTAGGAAAATGGGGGGCTTCGCTCCGGGTCAATCTGGGTCAGCTTGGGTCAGTGACCCGGAGCGAAGCCCCCCCCCCTTAGGTGACCAAAAATAGGTGAAATTTTTTGCCTATTTTCCCTTGTGTCAAACTTGGAGTCTGACCCAAAAATCGGAATCTGTGACCCATGGTTTATATGGGCAAACCTGAAAATTTCCGACTTTTTCCTCAATTTTTCCCACTTCCTGGCCATACCTTTCCCGACCCAAAATCAAACAAATGCAGCGGAAAATGGCCAAAAATAGGCCAAAAAACCCCAAATTTTTTTCCGGGGGGCTTCGCCCCCCACGCCACACGCACCTCCCGGCCGGTGGCCGGTTCGGTCGTCGTCGGCTGCGCCCAAAGGGCGTGCGGTAGCCGACGCCCTTTTGTGCTCGCCTCCTCCTCCCACACTTCAGTATGTCGTTTCATGTGAGTCCGTGTTCCTGCTTTGTTCTTCTGTCGACTGGGACGGGCCAGTCCTCGTGGGTTGCCGGCCGGTGTGTCCTCCCCCGGGACCCCCTCCTCCTCCCGCCACTTGCATCTGGTTCAACTTCAGTGAGAGCTGAGCGGGAGCCATACTTGCTCTCTTGGACCATTTGTCCGCAGTCCTGCATCATGAAGAGTTAGGTAATGCCCAGTCGCAGCCATCCCCCGACCCAGGTGTTCTGCCGTGGGCCAGGTCACCATCTGTAGGTCACCCCGTCACACACCAGTGGGCAGGCCCTGTCAACGATATCGATGTGACTGCTCTTGCCGCAGGGCAACGGATGTGGGCCTGCATTGCATCCTGTTGCCGCTCAGTTCTGTTCCCACCGGAGCTTGTTGTTGCGCCGCAGGTCGAACAGCCTTTCGTGTGGTCGGCGCTGATCTTGTATAGAACGTAGGCAGTAGGCTGCTGTGGGTGACCTGCAGGTTACCCGTCCCTTTCGTGCAGGCAGCGCGAGAGCTGCGATGTTTATGTGTGGGAGCACGGCAGCTGCCCCACACTCCATTCTGCTCTCTTGTCTGCTGTTTATGTTGAACAAGGTCTGGCTGCCAGTGATCTCGCTGGGGGTCGGGCAAACCATAAAAGAAGTCGGGCACAGGGTGGCCGAGCTCGCGAGAACAAAAGTGCAGCCCAACCCCGCCCCGACTTCCCGTGGTATGATGCAAACAGGATCGAATGCACGGCCACACATTCACCCAATTCGAGAGGCACCGGATGTTCCTGCCTTTGGTCGTCCTGCTGGATCAAAAATCAGGAATCCAGCCCCCCAGCCGCCGGAGGCCACGGTAGTGAACATCCTGAAAGTCTTCGAAGGCTAGTCCCCACACCGGTTGGTGCTGTTGCACATTCCAGGCGGGGATGGTCCTTCGCTTGGGGCATGATGAGGTGCGCTTCGATGAACACCATCAAGCCCCCAGCATGCCGTTGGGTTTTCATACGCTGCGGCGCATGAAAACTCGGCCACAAGGCCGAACCCAAAAGCCCCAAAATCTGACCCGGGAGGTAGGGCCGAGGGTAGGGCCATGCCACCCCTGGCGGCCCACCCTCCCAAACAATTACAGAAAAAGGGAGGTGGGGCCGCGGCCCCCTGCCAGCCCTGGCACGGGATCACTGCTGGCGGGTAGTTCAGGCTCGTGGCCCTCCTCGTTCCGATAGCCCCTCGGACATCCAAATGATTCACGTGCAGCAGCCCATGCGCAGAGAACGGTGTGCCGTCTTGTACAGCAACTGTTGGACAACTGTTGAAATCGTTTTTCACCAAAAAAAAATCACTCTGCGGGCCAAGTCGAAGATTTTTCTGGGGACTTTTGGTGTCCCCAATTTTTCAATTTTCGAAAAATAAGCTCACTTTGCTAAACTGGACCCAACTCCCCACACTCTTTTTTTCCGACTTTTTCACGGGTTTTTTCCGGTTTTTTTTGGTTTTTTTTGGCGGATGGAGCGAAGACCCCCATTGCGATATATTGCGATATCGCCTTAAAAAATACGATACATATCGTATTTACGATATGATACGATATTACGATTCGTACGTCATCCGTGTCAGTTTACCTTTTTTCTTCACTCCTTCACTACCCCCATCCCCCCCCCTGCCAGTGCAAACTTATCTCGAGCCTACAGCAACGCTGAGGGGATCTTCGCTCTCGAAACTTCTGGCAAAGTTAGGTTGTTATGGCCAAACAAAAACCAAAAAAAAAACCCCCCGACCTCCGCATGGAGGGACTCACCCGCTTAGGGGAAACCACCATCCGCCGACTCCGGGCCGACCACCACCGCCTGGTCTACGACCACGACATCCCGGGCACGGCACAACCACCTTGCCAACCCTGCCTGAAGCATGCGCCGGGCCACCCCCCGCCTGGGGTCTCACTGAAGCACCTCTTCTTCGGCTGCCCCGCGACAGCGTCGGCCCGACACCACCTCACAGCCACAAACGTGCACAACCTGCTGTTGCACAACTGCAAGGAGGCACTGCGCTACCTGGCCGAGGCAGGGGTAACGGAGCACGGCGAGAAGGACTACCTGAACGCGTGAACCAAATAACATCATCAGAGAACAAGGGCTTCGGCCCGACCCCCCAGCACCCCCCCCCCCCCCCCATCCCAGCCCCACGTCACTTTCCACAGGCCGCCAGGCGCGTCAGCGTCGGCGACCGCCCGCCCCCAGTCTGAGAGGCATCAGCCGAATCTCGGTGGAGGCGGGCACAAAACAAAAGGGAGAGTCGTCACTGTGCATATCAGCACGGTCCCGCCCTCTGTGCCAGACCAACACACCACCAAAGGAAAAGAGGAAGAGGCGACGTAAGGCAATGCCTCCGTGCGGCCAGGAGAACACGAAATAGCGACCCCCTCAACGGGGAATGCTACGAGCACGGCCAAAAATCGTTCAAAAATCGTTCAACAATAGGGGGGACTGATGCACTTAAAAGCGCGCTGTTGTCGGCCACGCCACAGCGAAGACCCCCTTTTAGCAGCAAGCGTATCACTAGATGGAGATCTCAGACGCCACCTGCATCCAAGCTTATGCTGCCGATAACATGCCGACATCGATGAAGGCCCCTCCCTGGCGTGCCTTTGCCTTTCTATATATTCTGGGAGGGGGTGGGTTTTCGAAAGGCGTGGGCTCTCACACACCCTTGGGTGGTGGTTCAGTCGGAGCCAAAGTCTAGCTTCGAGCAGCCAGAAACGGTGGGAAACGGAAGGCTGCCGGTTATCTCCGGTATCCTGTGCAGTGCCGAACGACACCGGAGGCGGCGCGTCCCCCCACCCCCTCAACTTGCGATGGACAACCATGGCCTTGTTTGTTTCCCGCCTTGCTGTCGGTGGTAGTGCCGATACCCCTTGCCCACCCCCCCCCCCCCCCCCCCACCCCAGCACCCTGCAGGGCACCGCGCAGTCACGTCTGCCACCTGCAACGCGAGAGTGTGAACCCCTTGTCCTCCGCCAGCCCTTGCCTCAGCGGGCAGGCACGTGGCTCCCCTCTGAGTCAGCACAGATCCGCACGGAGCACGCGGTGCATCACAGTTGGCAGAGGCGCCCCTTCTCAGTGCAGCGTCATCCCCACGTGGCAAAGCGGATAGGCGCTCAGTGTAGTGTCGCACGCTGGGCGTTGCGTTGTCGCCTCCCACACACAAGTGCCTCGTCCTGCGGCCAGTCGGGTCGCGGTGCCACGGTTCTGCATGCGCAGTCATAGCGGTTCCTGACGATGGGTTGTATCGAGTCACGAGGAAAAGATGAGGCAGTGGTATGGTCCGGTGTGTGGCAGGGTGGAGTGGGGTGTGTGATCAAGGGCAGGGTGGAGTGGGGTGTGTGATCAAGGGCAGGGTGGAGTGGGGTGTGTGATCAAGGGCAGGGTGGAGTGGGGTGTGTGATCAAGGGCAGGGTGCTCTGTACCGGTGTGTTGGGGGGGGGGGGTTGCGGGACACAATGACGCCCTGCGGTCATCTTGTTTTGAAAAATCCGACGCCAAGTTGTCCGGAAGAAAAGACCCTGGCCCCCACCCACGCAACCCACGTTCCCAGGAAGCCACCTCGACCCGAAAGGGCCCTGTGAACCCGCTGGCCAAGCGACTCAGCAATAGCAGCTCCCGTGACCAACAGGCGGTAGGTCTGCAACAGACACTCGAACGGAGCAACCTTGATAGCACTGCGGAGGAAGAGTCAAATCTTTCCCAGGTATGTGGACCCACCATGATGATGTGCATTCCGCTTTGTTTTTCACACACGCCAAGAAGCTTGGCGCAGTGCCCTGTCTTGTTGCTTTGACTGGACGCACAGTATCACTATTATCGGGAAAACACGTGAGGTTTGTTCAATCCGGGTTTGACGCATGAGCAATGCCCCCCTGTCTTTTTTTTAGCCCCAGAGCATGGTGTGCCTGGGGTGTACTCATGTTGGGTGAGGTGTCACGGCACTTCAGCTGTTGAGGCAAGGCGAACTCTCTCTTTGGCACCCTCCCCACACCTACAGACACCGACTTCGTTCGCTCGTTTGCGGTCGAGGGCTGAGCGGTGGGTGGCGGAGGTTGAAGCGCACCGGCCCTTCTTCGAATCCTTCTCACCCACCTGCGAGCCTGCGCCCAGCGAGCTTGACGACACCTCCGACGTCTCGAGGGACCGCAGCTTCAACTCGACAATAACAGGGCCCCTATCAGGGTGTGTAAAGCCACAATATACACAATGCCAACCACCTCCTCCACCACATTGCAGGTCAACGAGTGTTCGGCGGCGGGTATCTCAAGGCGATGGACTCGTATGCATACCGTGTGTTGCGTTGTGTTGTGTTGTGGTGCGGTGAGGGCACCACCCCACTCTGCTCCCAGTTGCTGGACAGAGGGGTGACTCACTTCAGCAACAGGCTGCGAGGGTTACTGTGAGCGACAGTGCAGTGCATCAAATCCCAAGGTGGTGGCACGATTGAAGAGGGGTTTGGAGGGCTGCATTGCTCTGTGGTCACGTTTGACATCGACTCCTCTGCAGTTCACATGAATGTCGGGGCCCAAACCACCACCCCCACCACCCCACTCTGCCACAGCGAGTATCGATGTCTGAAAGCCAAGATGATGAAATTGGGCGGCAAGTCTAGTGCCATGGTCGGCACTATAGATGGTGCGTGGGGATGCGGGAAAACGTCTATTATGTTTTGCCGTTGCCTTTCACACATGCTGTACGATTGTTTCTACCAAAGTTCTGTTCCGTCATTCTATCTATTCTGATCCCGCCGAAAAGGCTGCTCGTACAACGGATTCTCTAGGGGGTGTCGCTTTCCTCGCCTTCGCCCCCGCTGTGGCCCTGCTGCCCCCCTCGGCTTGCATGGTATTTTGTGTTAGTACCTTGCAGAGGAAGCAGCTCGAGAGTCCTGCTGGCCGTATAACCCCTGGCTGTGGTGCTGCCCACCCCCTGCAGCCTGCCTGGCCTGGCTGCGATCTAACACTATTGCCCGGGGGCCAGGAGCCCACCGCCCACCGGCCTAGTATCGTTTTTTCGTTGTGTCTTCTTCAAAGTTTGCCCCAAAACTCTTGGTCTGGGTTCTCTAAAGATTAGCCAGTTTCGCATACTGCAGCGCTGTGCGCGAGCCAGTTTAGGATGGCAACTGGGTGTGGGGGGTCTGCGTGCTTGCTTGTTCTGTGGAGGGTGGCCGCACCTTTTTTAGTTCGGGCGTTGCCCAACTGGCAGAAGCTTTCTGCGCCTTTGAGCTGGGATCTTGCGACCCCCCCCCCCCCCCACTCACACCACCTCGTCAGACCTGGGGGAGTGGTGCACACAAAGAGTGGGGCTGCATTCCAACAAAACAGCTCCCGGTAGTTCTTGGTTTGTTGCCATCTTTCACGATGCGGTATCACCGATGGATATTCTTGGGGAGGGGTGGGGAGGGGGGGCGTCTTCATCGGCGATATGTCGTCTTTCTTTTGTGGCTCCTCTCAGTCAGGGTATAAGATAGACTTTTTTTCTGGCGCCGTTTTCCGGTTTTTCTGGTTTTGAAAATTTTTCGCGCGCGCCTTCGGCGCGCGCGACCCGCGCAAACCCTCCCAGAATCTGAGAGGGCCCGGTGCCTGCGCGCGTCCTGTCGTACTGAGGCTGCTTGGTGGGGCAGGCGCAGCAGCTGCTTTGAAAGTTTGGACTCTCGGCCAAAAAACCGGTCTGGTGTAATTTTTTTACGCAGGGGGGTCTGGGGGGCGGAGCCCCCCAGCCGCCGGAGGCCACGGTAGTGAACATCTGTTCCCTACAGTCTGGATTCGCTTGTAAGTAGGAAGGCTTCGCTGATCGCAGCCCGGCCAGCAGGAGATCACTGGTCCTTGAG
This sequence comes from Rhynchopus euleeides, assembly GCA_963210315.1. NCBI lineage: Eukaryota > Euglenozoa > Diplonemea > Diplonemida > Diplonemidae > Rhynchopus > Rhynchopus euleeides. The sequence continues at coordinate 2,347,347 of OY723243.1, forward strand.
GGTTCAACCTTCAGGGTGGAGGAGGACGGGGGAGCGACCACTCGTGACAGGTGTGCGTTGTGGGTGGAGTGGGTGCACGACAGAATGGCCAAAGGGTCCACGAGATCTCTGCACACATTTCGTTATCGAGGAGATGGGCTAGCTGTGACGACAGGCAACAAACAAATCTCATCTGTTAGTTGCCCCCAATAGGCTTGGCGACCTTCAAGACTGCTTGAAATTCGTTCGTGTTCTCGTCTCAGCCCTCCAGACAAGCAGATCTGTCTCGAGTTGGTGGGCTGTCGCCATGTATTCGATGGCACCGAGTGACGCTGCACAGAGGCAGACGACACGGTGAACTCCAGCGGAGGTTACCCTACCTCCGCTGGAGTACACCGTGTGTCTCCCATGAATCTCAACCAGCGGGAGTCTTAGCGTAAATTAGCTGGAAAATAGACTCCCGTCTTCAGTACAGACTGCAGTCTTAGACCCCTCTTAGACACTCGCTAGGGTGGCTGGAGTCCACCATGTGTGCACCTTCAAAACAGAAGAGACCTGCATGACGAGGGCATCACCACCCACCGGGCCACCCGCTAGGTCCATTTTTCTTCTCCGCTTCTCTGCCTTCTTTGGACTATTTGAGCTCTGTGCGGATCACGATGGGGTCACTTTCTATTTTTTTATGGCGTTTTTTCTGACTGTTCTACTGTCCCAAAGTCACAAAAAAACCCGCCAAAAATGAGACCGACCTTTTTTTTTTTTTTCCAGAAAACCGGGAACCGGGAAACCCTGGTTTTGAAAACCGGAAAACCAGACCTATCTTATCCCCTGCTCTCAGTGCAGCCGCTGCTGGGGGTGGGTCGCGCAAGTCGGGGGAACGAGTGACACCGCTGATACACGGCTGCCGGCCTGACGCACTTGTCTTTCGGCAGTCTCAGCGGATGCGTCGCCAGCCCTCGCGACATTGTAGCGGTCAGCGAGGTGAGAGTGCCTGTCTGGGGTGGGGGGGTAGTCCTTCTATCTGTGCACCACGGGTTTTGGTTGTGTTCAAATCAACACGGCTGGATGCATCCTCTGAACCGCGCGATTGCCGCTGCTTCGATCTGGAGCGTTCGGCATAGTTCAGTCAGGAACTGGACTGCCTGAAAACCCGAAAACAGTGGCCCCTCAGTTCGCCCGATCAGTGCTGTGAGGAGCACAGCAAAGCCATTTGAAATCGTACCCCGGTGCGTTCCCAATATAGTTTTGTTCGGTCAGTCAGGTTGTGTGGCCTTTAGTCCTTTAGCCCCCCTCCCCTGCGTGTGGTGCGGTCTTGTGTTCTGCCTTGTTGAATTTGTCTTTTCTTTTCCGTGGCTTCTTTGTTTTTTTGTCTCACAACGATGATTGCAACGGGGTGCGATGTATTGACATCAAGTGCGTTCCGTTCTTGTGTTGCCATGTCGCCTTGGTTGTGCACTGTGAAGACTCGGTCGGCAGTCTGTTCTGAGCCTGGAAGTGGTGGCAGGTGTCGAACGACACCACCTGTCCATCGCCATGCCCAGCAGCTTTGACGATGTTGCATTACACCTCCGCAAGCAAATGTGGCTCAACCACATCAGCGGTGACCCTCTGTCTGGAACGGGCAGAACTCATCTTTCCCTGCCCGGTGTCTGTGCACTTGGCACTGAACGAGCGCTTTAAGAATTCATGCATTTTATCTGCACCACTTCACCCAAGGGTGCCCATTCCACATCAGCAACAGGGCACGCGGAGGATCAAGAGGATGGCTCCTGTGCAATAACAAAATCACAAATCAACTTCGTCAGAATGAACCACCTCTACTGAAGCGAACCCAAACCAGTGTGAGGCGAGCTGTCGATGCCGGAGGCACATTTGCATCAACATTTGTTTGGCACGAGGTCATTAAACT